>VYZS01020614.1:0-11250 GCA_013400695.1 Neodrepanis coruscans | reverse complement strand
AGCAGCAGACTGGTACTTGCAGTGCTTTGTCTCACTGAGATTTTCAAAAGTTTTCGTGGTGATAGGCTTTCCACCCTCCCTCTAGCGTGTGGCAGGCAGAACCCTCCTTCTTTCCCCTCACCAGCTCTCTGCTCTGCAGACAAAGAGCAAACACAAAGAGCCTGGGGTGATGGAAGAAGGTAGGAGAGTATCAGTATTTTGAGCAGGGAACAGCATCTCATTGCATGGGGAGTCTGAGATGGCAAGAGAGGACAGTCTTAGAACCATATAATATACTAAGGAACCATATAATATACTAAGGGAACCATCAGGGTGGAGTCCAACTCCTAGCATTGTGCAGGACACTCCAAGAATCACACCATGTGCCTGAAAACATTGTCCAAATGCTTCTTAACCTCCATCAGGCTTGGTGCTGTGAACACTACCCTAGGGAGCCTGTTCCAGTGCACATTCACACTCTGGGTGAAGAACCTTTTCCTGATATCTAACCTAAACCTCCCCTGATTCAGCTTCAAGCTGTTATCTCGAGTCCTGTCACTGGGCATGAGAGTGTAGAGATTGGTACTTGCCCCTCTGCTTCCCCTCATAAGGAAGTAGTAGACTGCAATGAGGTATCCTCTCAGTCTCCTCTTCTCCAGGCTGAACAGTCCAAGTGACCTCAGCCCTTCCTCACAGAGCTGCCCCTCTAGACACTTGACCATCCTTATGGCCCTTCTTTGGATGCTTTCTCATGGCTTAATGTCTTTTTTATATTATGGTGCCCAGGACTGCACACAGGCATGAGAGGGACTGAAAATGACTACAGAGCAGCCTGGAGGGAATGAACTGTGAAGACCATAGGAAGGAAAAGGGAACAACAGGAAGGGAAAACCACAGTGGAGAGAATATTTCATTGATTTTTGACCAGGGAAGGAGGCTTCCCCCAGCACAAAGTGAAGCCAGAATGATGGTAATGAAGGGCACCTCATGTGTATTGGGCAGCAGGGCTGACCCAGACAGTGGTATGATTGTGATTGCCTGCCACTGACTCCAATTTGAACTCATTTGCTGTCAAATGGAATTTCAAACGTTTAGCGTGAGGCATTGAATTATTAAAGGTTACCCGGAGACTTTTCACATTCAGCTGTATGTACTGCATGGAGAAGACTTTGGCTTTCACCAGGCATCCTCTTTCTCAAAAGCATGGAATCAGCCTAATGTGCAGTTGTGAGCTGCAGGGTATCTCATTCACTACTAATGTTTCCCTTAGTATTAGTGTGTTTGCCCTTGCTGATTTCTCCTGGTCACTGGTTGGCATTTTTTTAGTAGTTTTGTGACAAAACCCAAGATACAGGTGAAAGCTGTTGTGCGAAAAGCAGCCAAACACAAAGGGGGGAAAAAGCTGCGTCTCTCCTCAGTGTCAGGAAGCTTCACTGTGATTCATTGTGCACTGCTGAGCTCACAGCTCTCTGCTGTTTTTAACTGCTGCAGGCAAAAGCCAGATCAATCTGTTTTAGGTGTTTGTTTCGTTGTTGTTATTCTGTGCCTTCAGTCACAAAGGCAAGGGACACTCACCCAGAGGCAAACAGATGATGTCAATTTACATTGTGCCAGATGGGGGTGTGTGACTCAACACTGAGAACTGTTAACTAGAAAGGCCATCAAGCATTGCAGTATCCACACTTTCCACATGATTGCAGTCTGTCAGATCTTTGCCAGCCACCGATATCAACAAGCATGCCATTACTTGTATTTGGAGCCTTTCTTTGTCCAAGGAGTTACACCTCAGTATTTCTTGGACACCAGAACATGTTTATCTGCCTGCCTGAGTCATGGAGGAAAACCTAGGAGGATTTTGATGCATGTGAATAGTGCCTCCTGTTCTCTCCGGGCAATCTCAACTGACTAGGACAAACTAAAATTCTGCCATTGTTGCAGGAATTTATGAAGTAAATAACTAATTTTCATTTTAAAAATACCTACAAACATTGGTAAAATATTTTTACAACATAATCCTATGGTGTAAAAGTCAATCTGGCTTCCTTTTGACACATATATAATGGGTTTGATTTGCTCTTCACACTGTCATAGGACAAGAGCAAGCTCACTATTACAAATATATTACCCCTAGTTGACACTTGTGGAAAGGTGATTTATTTATGTCTGAGAATTGCCTTGTTCCCACTGACATGACAGCTATTGCAGAACCAAGACTTGCTTCTTTATCTATTTCTCTCTTTTTCTATGAGGTCTCCTGTCTGTGGGAGAATACACCTAGCAGGAAGTGTTAATGTGAGCCAAGGATAGTGGCTATTCCCTAATGCAGCACCTCATCTCAGCTGCTGGCATCTACCTGTGCTGAAGAAAAGGAAAGGAGCACTCTTTTTTACCTTTCTTTTTTTGCTGCTCTTTTGCTTGTATCCTTACTTGATGTCACCTGATATACACTATACTGGAAGGATAGAAGAGTAAATGGCTTCTTCTTAGCTTAGAGGAAAACCTAGAAAAGAGCATGTCTGATCCAGAATACAATGTAGAACCACCTCGGAGAAGAAGAAGAGGAGAGGACCCTCAGGAATGACTTGATTTGCCAGGCTATGGTGGAGGTCACAGGGCTGGGAGATATTCCAGCCTCAGCTGGCTGTCCTCACTGTTCGCAGTCCGTACATTGCAACGGGCATCTGGCCAAGCACAGTCTCTGATGGCTATCTATCCTCCTGTCCATCTGCCTTGTAGCTGCAGCAGCTACATAATATGGAGGTCTCGGTCTCCCTGAGGATGCCTTTTGGCCACAGGAAGGAACTTGTGCCATGTCCTTTCAAAGCACATGAAATTAGAAGAAGGGAGCAGAAAGGATTCTCCTAAGTAGCTGGTTGTGGCACCCTGAACAAAACCAACTGGGACCCCAGGCTGGCAAGGCTGAATGCTTTGATATTTATTATCTAATACCAAAGCAGCCTCAAAAGAGTTACTGATCCACTTTAAAAGATGGGCAGTATTGTCCTTACCAAGTTGTAGCGTATGTTTCCCACCCTGTCCCAGTAGACAATAGAACCAGAAAACATCAGGGCTGCTGCTGGTTGACAACCTGACACTTCAGTAAACACAAATTATAGTTCAGGGTGGGAGCACTCCAGCAGCCTTCTCTTTAGTACTCAGACTCTGTATTTGGGAGTCTCCACAAAAATGCAATACCTACCAATGGTTGACTGTTTGGTATTCTTACAAAATGTCACTGTTTTCACCTACATAGAGATTTTAAATATTTTTGTGTCCCAAATCTTATCCTTTCTCAATATCTATCACAAAAATTGTCTGTGTGTTTGTAGTGAAATATATTAAACCCATTACATGTGAATTATGGGAAGTAGTTATATTTGTAGTCATCTTTAATGTTTTTGGAGGCATTATAATAAGTTTTTTATGTTCTAATTTAATGTGACTGCAGCAAATACAATTTTATATTACCTAATAAACATACTTAATACAATCTATTTGGTGGAGGGGACCAAAATCCAGTCTGTGTTGCAATAGGAGTACACAGAGGAGCTTTCACTGTCTTCATGAGGGATGCATGTAAAGACAAAGTGAAGGATCTTGTGTTTGCATAGTGGTTGGTTAGTAGGATCATGTTGACAGTGGACTCGTGCTGGAAAGGTCCAAACANTCAATTAAATAATTTATAATTATTTTATTGAATACAAAATATTATTATTAACCATTGTTATTATTGTTCTTGTAGTTGTTGTTGTTATTATTATTATTATTATTATTATTATTATTATTACTGCTACTACTGAAAATATTATTAAGAGTTTGAAGGAAGTATGTCAGTAGGCATAATGGGAAGCAACTCTCAGAATCCTGTATTGATCAGGTTTCAAGGTTNAGGTCCAAACATGTCCACCATGGATTAACTCCTCACTGAACAGTGGGAGGCTCATCTCATCTGATTACAGCTATCTATGGCATAAGCATAAGGTGTCCTAGGTTCCTTTCAGAGTCAATTGAAAGAAGTAGGTATTTTCAAGAAGTGATTCACTTGACCTATTTGTAGTCATCTATTTTAGGATGAAATAATCAACCCTATGACTATTTCTGTGCATTGGCTGGAAAGAGCAGTGAAGGCACTAGTTGAAGGGTTGAAGGGTAAATTCTACATTGAAGGCTTTTGCTTTTGGCCAAATGAATCTGTGAATCTTTAGATTTTATCTTTACTTAATATTGGCTCAGGCTCTTATGTTAGAGTGATGGGTGGTTTTGAGGCAATACAATCACACCAAGAACTGCTCTCTTTCTGTCCCTTTTGTCTTTGGCTTTCTACATATTTTTTTCTGTCTATTCTAAAATATCTCCATTTTGTATTTGTCTTTTCTCTCTTCTGTCACGTTATATCTCTCCCTTCTCTCTGCAGCAGATTCCAGTCCTTTCTTGTTTTATTTCCTGAAATTGTGTTCAATTAAATAATTTATAATTATTTTATTGAATACAAAATATTATTATTAACCATTGTTATTATTGTTCTTGTNAAGAGCTGCTCAGTGTGTTTGCCCGATAATGTCAGTTCCAGAACAACACATTTCACTCCTGCGTTTTTGCAGTTGCCATGGTTTGGGTACATTTCTTCCTTTAACCTTTGGGAGCTGGCCAATGAGGTTATGTCCTGGCCTTGATGCAACCCCTGGGAGTTGACTCTGGATCCAGATTTTAGCTGCTCTCTGCTTAGAGGGGATGTACGCTTTAAAATCTGTGGCTGTGGACCACACCGTACCTTGTGCTGTCATTTTCCTCTTTGCTGAGAACTTGCATCTGTGTGCTAAATAAGACAGGGCAGAGGACACAGCAGAGGGAAGAGGACTTTTTTTCCCCTCCATTGAAATTAGTAAATGATACTCCTATAAAATGCTGCATAGACATGAAGGCTGTGGGCCTCACACTGCTGGACAGACCTCTTGGGAACAGGGTGTGAAATCATCTGATAGCCAACAAAGGTGCAGAAAAGCTACTGCATGCAGAAATTCTGATGTTTTCTCTATTACCTCTCAAGTTGCAGTAATATCCCTCCATTCATTTTACTGCACTGAGCCTGATAGTGTGAAACATTCAGCAGGACATCTGCGATCTGCAGAACCCTGGAAAGGTGCTGGTTGGGTGGCTGGAACGTGCTGGGTCAGACATGAGTGAGCTTGCACTCCAGGAGCCCAGTGAAAGCAGGAACAGCTATATTTGTCCCATTGAATCCTGGCCTCAAACTCTATTTCCAGCCCTGGGCTCTGATGCTGAGGTGAGCAGTGGTGCGCCCTGATATTTTAGGAGTGGGATCTCCTCTCTCCACCAACTCTATATACTTCTCCTACACCGAACATGAATACTGATGTCTCTGACTTTTTTTCTTGCAAACATAGTGGCTTGTTGCCTTTTTCATTTCCAAGAGGATTATACAAAATCTCCACATCATTAAGACATTTATCTCCTCATCTTTTAAAATGTTGTTGCTTTTGTGTTTATGGTTCAGTTGTTCCCCGTAATGCCTGATTTTCTTCCTCATCTTTGTTTTCTTAGCCAGAAAAAAGCACTCAAACCTCATAAATTCCACTAAAATAATAAAACTCTATTATTTGTATTGTCTTCAATGTAGAAACGTACACATGCACTATGCACATTGCTTTCTCAATAGTAAAAGAACCCAAATTCTTTCAGAAGGAGAAATGAAGAACACATGTCTTGTGGCCCTTTATAACTTATCTTTATAAGTCAAATAAAATTAAGGAAAAATTATAATGGCAACTGGAGTGGCCCATTTCTCTTCCAGAATTTTCTAGTGTATTTAGTTTTATGTTGTAAAATTTCTTTATGTGGAATTATTAACAGCTACTCAGTTTCTGGTTAGGCTTATAAAAGATAGTGGGTTGTCTATGGGAAGTAGAGATTTCCTTAGAGTGGCTTCCTGTTTCGTGTAAAGTCAGAACTGGTATTTTCCAATAAAATACAAAGAAGAAAAGAGAAGTTAACTCAAGATTGACAAGTTTAAATTAACAGACCTTTCTCTTTAATAAAGTATCTATCCATTTCTAATTTACCCTTGTAACATCGAATCTGTCTCTTTGCCTGTCTCTCAAATCTATATTTCTGTTCTACCAAAGATGAGACTTCACTCAGTAGAGACTTCTCAGAAGACCTTTCAAACTATTTAAAACCCAGCTACCCTGAAAATCCTTCTCTTCCCAGCAATTTCTCAAGTGCTCAGATTATGATGAAATTGCTCTGCTTGATTACAAAAGGTACACTTGCCTTACTAATAGGAGAATAAGAGCTTTTGCCTCTATGTTAGATATCTAAACATTTACACAAATCTTCTTGAACCAAAAAAAAGGTTACTGTTTCTTATATTTAATGAGCTATATTTTTTATTATAAATAAGGGTGAACAGAACAAGACAGGAGATGATGGGAAAGTAGAAGAGAAAAAATTATTTTGAAACCTGAAATATTTAAGAATGACTGGCAGCAATAGGCAGGGCGGTAGTTACTACAGACAGTAGCACAGTGTTTCTGTGATTTATTCCCAGATTTCATCGAAGAAGTTGTTTATTTAAGAACTTATTGACCTGCAGTAACTGAACTCACAACAAATTTTTGTTACGAGAATGGTGTATTTATTCTGCACATGCAGGGATCAGGTTACAGTCTCGTTCTAAAGACCTGCTCCCTGAACACGTGATGCCCCCTGCTCTATATACCCTCCCTCAGTGGCAGGTGTCACTCATTGCTGATTGGCCTCCCCGTCCAAGGCCCTCCCTATTCTCTGCCTCATTCTGGGACCCAGAACCCCCTCCCACTGGAGGCTGAGCTGCTACAACCATTGCCCCACTGCAGGGAAACATGTTCCCCTTGAGGAGACCTTGAGATGTGTTTCCAGTAGACTTCTTGTGGTGTCTAGTTCTCACTAGTTCTCACTCTCTCTGCCTCCTTATCTGTGCTCCCCAGCCCTCCATGGGCACTTCTCAGACCCCAAACAGATCCCCGTCCCTAACTCATTATTGTCTGCATTAATTTTAGAACAACTCAAATTCTTTATTGTAATACAAGTGGTAATAAATTCAGTGTTTCTTATTCATGTCTCCGAATTTTTTCTTAATGTGATTCACATTTTTCTCTTTCATTTTAAATTTTGTCTGCATTAAGCCATTTTAATGCTTTTGTGGTAAGTATAAATAAATTTCTGCTACATGATTAACTGAAGGGGGTAACAGACTAATGCCATGCACTTTTTTTTTAATTTTTACCTGCAAAGAGTATGTCAGGATGTATGTTGCCTGTGGACTTTTTTTTTTTGTAAAGGATTTTGAGATTGATTCATCCAAGGTCCAGAGAAGTCCTGAAGATTTCTGCGAGGTGCTGATCACCTCAGCCCATATCAGCAGGGATGAAAACTACTGGATTTGGCCTACACTTCTCTCAACTCCTTTGTGAAATCATTCATTGTTCAAGCTTATTCACATTACAGACAGTTGCTCTGTAATTGCTTGCAAAACACCTTGAGAAGTTTGGAATGAAGCATGCTGTAAAATGAAATATTGATGTTATGGTATGTACATTGCAGCCTCTCCCAGGCGCGTGATTCCTTCACAGTAACCTACCTTTGTTGGACCTTTTTCGCATAAAATATATTGATGTGAAAGAGAATTTGAAAATTCAATGGGAGTTTTTGATAGAGAAAAGGATTGGTATCTTTTTTCTGTATTTTCCTTTTTTTGTTTGTCTCCTTCCTCTCCCCCTCAACTGAACATTTTAGAAAAGGTCCAAGTCGTATTCTGAATCTGAAATTCATATATAGTTCTGTATTTGTTTCTAGTTATGTCACCATTATAAAATAAATTGATATAATAATTCTTAGTGCAAAATTTTCCTATTAGTATTCACATTACTCTCTGCATAGAAACATTCCTTCGGGAGCCAACTATTTGTTTTTCAAAAAGCACAAGAAACTTCGGAATGTGAAACTGTGGTATCCTGATGCTAAGTAACATCAGCAAGAGTGACAGTGCTCTGAGTAGCACAAGTGCTGGTATTTGAAATTTGTATTCCTTCACCAAAACAAAGTGACAGGAACTGAATGACAGGAAAATAATTTGTCTTCATATTTGTCTGGAGCCTTGTTTTAAGGATCCAAGTGCAAGTGAAGAATGAGGCAAAAAAATCAATTAAGTTTTCAGGGACTAAAGATACAGGAGAAGAACTGATGCTAAAACTTAAGCTTTTGAAAAATTTTGCAATGTTTTCAAATATTTCTCTAGAATATTAGAATTGTTTTTACACAAATAGCCACAAATATCTGCAGGTTAGATACCTGAACATCTAGAAAAGTTGCTGAACACTATTAAGTACTCAAAACTACTATGCACTACTGGGCAGAGACAGAAGTTCAACATGAAGTTCATGTTGAAATACATCTGGTAAAAGAGGCTGGTACAGTCATACCAGGATTGTAAGGAGCCATGTACTTTACATTTTCCTGCTTAAAGGAGTTGCTTTTGCAAAAATATCATTTGCCCTCTTTAGGTGAAATAGAGTAGATTTTATTACAATAGATTTTATCTAGGATCTTTCATTTGGACAACATTTTGGCTGACTCTGTGTTCAGCGAATATACCCTGTAGGTAGATATTGTAGATATTTATTATTTGCTCAGGTACTATCTTAATGGTTTCTTATCATCTACATCTATAGGTATGAGCATGTTCTCATTTTCCCTCTCCTGTTGCTGAAACTAAAACCTCTTTATTCCTTTTTGGGCTTCATGGGAGCAAGTCTTTACAGACAATTAAAAGATGCAAAGAAGCTTCCAAGACAAAATCTTCTTACTCATTATATGATATAAGGCCTCACTTTTCAAAAAAGTCTGGGAAAAGTATTGTTGAATTTCCTGTCATTAAGGTAAAATATAGAAAGGTGATCTAATCAGACAAGATGTCAGTGAGAATTATCTTGGACCAGTTGGTAAGGCACATTGCTAGCAATGATTAATGTTTTGAAATTTTTAAATTGCAAAACATCTGGTGGAAGGTGTGGGTTTGTGAAGAGATGAAATGTAATAACAGTATGTTATGTTTGTGGCAATGACAAGCTTGCTCAGACAAGACTGAAGAGGAAGAAGTACAACACTATGTGCTATATATAGTGGCTTGGCCTCCTTTGGTAGAACCTGTTGTCCTGCTCCCAGTCAGGTCTCGGGTGAGCTAGTACAGAAAGCCTTCTTCATCTCCCAGATGTGGCGCAGCACTGCTTGCCTTGGAAAACTCCTCCAGTAGTCAGATTCAAAGCCAGTCAAACCTGGCCAGTACTTCGTGACTACCTTAATTTTCCCAGGACTGACTTGTTAACTCCTTGCTTTTGCTTCCATAGATGCTACATGCTTTCTCAGCCTGTTCCAAGCCTGGTGAGCACCACATGGATGCTTAGAATGTACCATGTGAGAGACCACCAAGGGGAATTTCTAAAAGCAAGCCAAAGTACCAGGAGGGACGTGAGAAACACCCTGCCTTATAGACATTAACTTTACCTCACCTCAGGAAAAAAGGCAGTCTCAGAAGACATTGCAGAAAATTTAAGAGTCCTGGTTGAATTCAGCCTCTGTCCACGACACAAGAAACTCTTAAAGCCCTTGCCATTTTTTGATCCTCATGTTATATGAAGAGAGTGCAGAAAGCTCCCTCAGAAGTCTGGAAAAATGTTTGCTACAATACAAAGGATGCTTGAAAGCAAATTGGATTTTATTTCATATATAGGTACTGTTATATTTTCTTCGGATTAACCTTGTTGATAACATTGATATCCTCACAAAAACTTTTCATAACAGGAAGTATCTCTCAGATAAATATGGTTGCAAGAGTGAAAACAAACTGGCTTTCTGCAGGGAGATGTTGTTCTATATATAGTGGCTTGACCAAGCTGCAAAGAGTGCAGAGATGAGGTAGCACTAGACCTTTTGTGTTTCAAATGAATTGGACAGAGTCTATAGACAACTCTGAGACAGAACTTATGCCTCCTCTGTTACATGCTGTCCTCAGGGTAAAATACTCAGAATACAGCAGAAACACTGTTCCAGGAAAGGTTTCATTTTCCTCACACAGGGCTGAATTCATTAAACCTGTCTCTGTGCAAGTGAAATGGAAATAAGAAGTTTTGAGTGCTGTGCGATAGTTTTTGTTTTGCGATTTATGAATTTTTAAGTGTTCATTCTAGACAATTAGTTAAATCTGTATGCCATTGCTTCTCCCTGAGATTTACAATCTCACTTTGACCCAATCATCTGAGTCAAAGCATTGTTATTTGGGCATTCTTATTTTTCTCACTCCATCAGTGGTTTCCTTCAATGTTTTTTGTTGTGAAATAGGGATGATGTCAATATAATATATATCTTTCCACAGCCTTGATATCTTGTTTTGATCTTACTTGGGCAAATCAGTGTTGTGGGGTGAAAATGAAAGTGCCTGGAGCTAAAACCATTTTTCCATTCCTTCCTGTTTTTTTCCCCTCTCCTGGGGACAAGGAGAGGGCTTTTGGGGCTTTTGAAGACTTTTGGGAGGGGAAGGGGGAACAGGAGTGTTTCGAACTGTGTCTTTCAAGTGTGTTTGAGGCGGGTTACCATGGTAACAGTGGCGAGTACGGGCAGGGGCGGGACCGTCCCATCCCATTGCTCCCCACAGCCTGTGGGGACGGAGCCGGTCCCCGCATGGCTGGTTCCCCCTGCGCGGCTCGCCCCCATGAGCACGGTGGGCACGGCACAGCCCCGGGTCTCCAGTGGTGGCAGAGGTGCCCCTCTGCCATGGCCACAGCCTGTCCCCGGTTTGCCGTGCAGCAAATGGATGCCTGGCATGATGCTCCCCCTGGCCCGCTTTGCGGGCGTGGCTCCGTTGTCGGGATGGCCGCCCAGCGCCGGCCCGGGCCAGTCTCAGTGCTGCACGCATGCGCAGTGGGTTTCCCAGGTGCATGGAGCGTGGCGCCAGACAGCAGGCCTGTCGGTAGCCCTTTGTGGCCGGGAAGCCGCCTGCGGCAAACGGCTAGGGTTAGCACAGGTCGAGGCAGGTATTGGTATTGGTACCGTCCCCCCAGGGTGCCGGGCAGGACCTGCGGATGGCCCGCGTCCCCCGCTAGGGGTTCGACTGCTTGGCTGTGCCGCCATTTTGGCTCATAGTGAAATCTCGTAGGAGGTGGTTCCCAGGCACTGGTTGCCCGATCCAGAGGCAACCTGTGCTCGGGAGAGGCTCCA
>VYZS01020612.1:6175-26712 GCA_013400695.1 Neodrepanis coruscans | reverse complement strand
CTGTATTACCAGGGATTTTGTTGCAATAGCTTGCTGTAAAACTACCATTATTCTTAACTGAGAATTAATTTAACTGCACTTGTTACAATTACAGCCAAGCTGCAGGAAAGGATTCCCTGTTCTGCTTGCTCTGAAGTCTGGATGAATGATCTTACACAGTTGTAAAAGCTCCCGACCTTAACCTTGACCTTGGCCAGCCAGCTCACTGCAGGTAATGAGGGTAGGTGTGAATAAAGGACATCCTTTCCTGGGTGCACAATAATGAGCTCAGCAAAATAGAGAAAACAACTCTGCTGCAAACACTCGGAAGTCAAGTCCACGTGCTCACAGATCTGGCAGGACAAAGCCAATTCCTTCTGCACTCCCATTTGGAAATGATTTTTTACAGGTGGTAGTTCAGTTTATGATTTAAGTACTGTTCAAATAAGAGAATACATAATCTCCTCAAAACAAGTAAGTCAACAAATCCCAAAAGTCTTGCTTAGCCTTTCCAAAGCATAAATTTTAGGCAACAAAATGAAAGGAATACTTCAGCCCAGCTGGATAGGTCCTGAAAGTAATATAAACCTGAGATCTACCTAATGCAGCTTTAACCAGGTCCACAGTACCTTGCACACATAAACACTTTTATGTGCACCTAAGCAATGCTAAATGAGACATATATCATCAAAGTTTAAAAGTCATAAAGAATATTGTCAGAACTTCTTGAGTACTCTGTCCCCATAGAAATTTTCATAGATTTATCAGAACTTACATGATTTATAATTGAGTAAAAATACTCACCTGATTTTGACCTAAATTCTTTAATTTGTGTGACTTAAAAACTATTCATTCCTTTTCTTTGCATACAGAATGTGGAATTTGAAGTCCCTGAGCAAATGCCAGTTAATTTTAATATGTAATGAAAACATACTAAGGTTACACCAGTGCTTGCGTGTGTTTTCTATTTATAGTTAAGTATAAAAGAGTCAAATGCACACTCTGAAAAACCAGCAGTGTTGATAAATCCCTGGTTGTGTGTACCAGAAGAATAGCCCTTGGTCTGGTTTGGCATTTAAAGTCTGCCTCCTTTTCACATGNGCACTAATGCTGCTGCCTGGTGCCTGTTCCCTCTGTGCCGCCGCCCCCCACTCCCAAAGCACACAGCCATTCTGCTGCTAACACCCAGCACAATAGGACTAATACCGGCCCATTAGAACATGCTTCAGTAGCATAATTCTCTAAAGAGAATGAATATCCTATAAGTTAAATGATGACACAAGGTTATATGGAATCCCAATTAGCTCAGCAGAAAAGAAGAAAGGCTGTAGAGATATGAAATTTTCTAAGCAGGCCGTTCATAAANGAAATTTTCTAAGCAGGCCATTCATAAAGGGGTATGATTTCCTCTTTGCCTTTCAATCTCATTTTTAAAACAGCTTCCTAAACAAGCAGTTGCAAATACATCTGTTTCTGTGCACTAACAGGCTAATTCCATACCAAAGGGTTTGCTCACCTGATGATGGAGCAAATGCACATCAGTCTCAAAATCCACCATGAATAAAGTTCTCATTTTTAACCTTCTGTACATTTAGTCCTTGGAGTTTAAATCAGTGACAATGTGTGATAATTTATTTGAATGGCTTTTCAACAGAGACCAAAGCTATTTTTCACACAAGGAATTTAAGTGAACCTTCATAAGACATTAATTCATATTTATTAATGAAATCTTCATCTAGGGACTGCTCTTTTATAACAGTGTTTGCTGTTTTCACCCTTTACCATTTTACAAAGTGCATTTCTGAGTTTTGAGAAGTTCTCCTGACATGTGCAATCTCCTGTCCTTTGTAAGAAATTACTTCCAAGGCTGAAAATCACTTTGGGTTGGATTGTGCCTGTAGATCCAGAGGCAGGACAATCCTGGCTGAAAGGAACAGCACTCTGCCATCTCCTTTGTCTCTCTCCAGTTCTGCAGCCTGGAGAGTGAACTGAGACTGGAGTAGATGGATGGAAGAGCCACCCAACAGGTGTTTCTCAGCCCTGTAGAAGTTACCTGGAAATTATGGCATCATTTATGACTGTACTACCTGGTCAAACCAGCTTCACAACAGGTACTAGGGCAAGAGTAAAACTCTTTCCACAAAGACCTGTTGTGTAACTGAATCTAAAGCTTTCTTATGATAGATGAGTGTATAACACACATGAAAATAAATAGTCTAAACGTTCACTTGGACCCACTGGTCACCCATCTTTGGGAGAGGAAGCTTGAATTGAATCTTGAGAACTGAACTGGCAATGGCCCGGCTGCACCTCCTTCTCTGTCTTGCCACAGTTGAGCTGTTCAAAATCACAGCACTTGTACAACTGAAGCTGGACTTAGTTCACAACTTTCCTTTTGCAACCAAGAGTCTCAGGAGCAGCAGTAATTCTTCAAAGAAGTGGTAACCCAAAGCCATTTCCACAACAATTGTTCTCACAGAAAGCGTCAGCAGCGAATGAGAGGAAGTTGAGGCAAAAGAAGGGGCACACAAGAATCTCTGGCTGCAACTGATTCTGCTACTTCTTTGTTTAATCATAATTCCAAGTGTCGGAAGTGGGTGTAGCAGGAAAAGCAAATAGCAAGAAGCTGAATGATAGATTAAAGTCCTTTTTAATTTGGATTTAAAGTTAGACCACACTACCATGCAAAATGCTGTTGCACTGCCATTAATTCCCATGCAAATCTTCCCAGCATATGGTTAGGAAAATTATTTTTTTTAGCATAACAATCAGGGGTAGCTACAGCAGCCTTGCAATTTTTTGTTGTGATGGAATTCTGTTTTTCATCTCTCTGAGAGGATACATCTCTGTACAGTCATACCCTAAACCAGGGAGCAAGAAATGAAAAAGAACAAAAAAAGGGAAAAAAAAAGGAAAAGGGAACAAAAATCACCTACAATTGCTATTATATTTCTTTAAGTGTAGTGGCACAGCACAACAACAAAATCAGTAACAGGAAACAGGCAGTGAAACAGTACTTGTATGTTTAAAGAACCTTTCAGATATTTTTGAAATCAAATTATCCAAAGGAAAAACCCTGCTTTCTCTCTTACAACACAGTCACTTGTATGTCAAAAAGTGCTTCTAGTCTTGATTTTGGGGAAGTCAGACTTGCATCCCTATGCAAGGATGGTGGTGTGGCTGAAATTCAGCCATAAGAGAAGTTCCCAATGGAATTCTGTCTGTATCAGCACAAACACAGGCACAGCCTGCTTTCACTCAGAGCACAACCTCATTTTAAATAATCATTCTAATAATTGTGCCAATAAATCTTAAGAGGAAAGTAGATGAAAACTAAGCTACAATCACCATGCACTTTCCCCTCCAGTATTCATGTTCTTCACTTGCTCTCATTTATACATCAATGTACAAGACAGTCTAACTCTGATCAGTGATACCCTCTCCATAAGCTCTGCATTGGAAAGTACTGCAGAGCAGGGAGAATTCCAGAATGCCAGCTTGGAAGGGGACCTCAAGGATCACCTGCTCCATCCCAGGCTGACAACACTCTGAAAGAGAACAGTTTGAAAAGAGAGATTGTTGCTACCATAGAGAAAACTGTAGAAAAAGCCCCAGAGAACAACAGTGAGTTCACACACTCCCAAAGCTGCTGATCAGTGAAACTGTCAAACCCAGCTTTTGTTCATGTAAACAGAGGAAGACTGTTCCTATAACAAACTTGCCCCAATGTGCCCTGCAGGGATTCATGTTGCAATTCTTTATCAATTCCTGCCAGGCATTATTCTGCCAGCTGGTAATCCTATAGCAGGAGATATCTGCATAAAGAAATGCTCAGGAAAGAAATAGTGCTACAGTTCATCTTTCTTGATGCCATACATGAGCATTTTGTAGATATGTAATTGATAATAAAGTGGAATCTGACTTTCTGGGGTTGGTTTGTTTGTTTTCCTGGTTGTTTGTTTGTTTTAATTTTGCTGATATAAATAAATTACATAATTATAAATTATATAACAAATAAAATATAAAAATAAAGGGGCCGGATTTGAAGCTTTTCTGAAGATGGCTTGAACAGATTCCTTGGTCACTTCTCAGTTACTGTGTGGCACTGCCACAATAACCAAAGTAGGGAATGTTCTAGAAGCTTGGAGGGAGCATCAGTAAGGTTTTGAGCAAAGCCAGGGGCTCAAGATGTGTAGGATAGTTATGCTTCTCATTTTCCCAAGGAGCACGTTTGTTATTTAGGCACTAAGGATCAACTTGCTATAGCAGATGCAACTATATACTAAAAAAATGCATATTTATTCTCTCATGCATGTCAATGACTTGGAAAGTAAACATTCCTGCTTTCACAAGCACATGTGCATCCACCCAGCTCTGCATTTCTCTACACAGTCTGAGTCCACTCTGCTATGGGAAACTCCACATGGCCTGGGAGAAAGAGAATGAAAGAGAATCATCAAAGTCAGCCCAGCAAAAATTCTCTGCACCATTAACCTTAAAGCAATGGCAGGTTATTTTTATATTAAGTTCATTGAAGGAATTAGAGTGAAAAGTATGCATTTCCTGTTCATACATTTATAACATTTCAAGGCAGGATTTTTTTTTACCTCCTGTAAGGTCATTCAAGCACAGCATCTATCCAGAGAGGAATCTCAACTCTGGCTGTCCTAATCAAACCTTTACCAGAAATTCTAAAAGACAGTTTGCAATGACAGCACTTACAGTCATGTATTTCACTGCATTATATGGACATGTTTACTTTGACAGAAGCAACAACCAAGATTTCTCATGCTATTCATTTGAGTGGTCAATGGCTCAGAGTCCTGATGGACATTGGTGACCAGTGGTCTGTACTGGCACCAGTGTTATTTAATATCTCCATTAATGATGTAGACAAAGGCATTGAGTGCACCCTCAGCAAACTGTATCCTGGACTGCATCCCAGGCAGTGAGGGAGGGGATGCTGCCCCTCTGCTCTGCTCTGCTCTGCTGAGACCCCACCTGCAGAGCTGCCTCCAGCTCTGGGGTACCCAGCACAGGAAGGACATGGACTTGCAGGAGTGAGAGTGCACAGGAGGCTACCAAGGTGATTAGAGGGATGGAGCACCTCTCCTATGAGGAAAAACAGGGAGAATTGGGATTGTCCAGCCTGGAAAAGAGGTGCCTTCAGAGTGACCTATTTGTGGCCTTCCAGCACCTGAAGGGAGCCGACAAGAAAGATGCAGAGAGACTATTTACAGGAGTCTGTAGTGACAGGGCAAGGGGGGATGGCTTCAAAAAGATAGAGTAGGTTCAGATTACATATTGGGGAGAAATTCTTCCCTGTGAGGGTGGTGAGGCCCTGGCACAGGTTGCTCAGAGAAGCTGGAAGTGTTCAAGGCTCATATCCCTAGAAGTGTTCAAGGCCAGGCTGGATGGGGCTTTGAACAATGTGGTCAAGTAGAAAGTGTTTCTGCCCATGGCACAGAGTTGGAACAAGAATGATCTTTGAGGTTCCTTTCAACTCAAACCATTCTATAATTTAATGCTCTAGACATGTATATCAAAATTAACATCTCTAAAAACACGTATTTTCTGATCTCTTAGGTTATTACAGTTCATACAGTGCAGAGAGACAATTAGCAAGAATATCCAAACACTGGAGACAACCCTTGCCCCAGACAAGCTGTAAGATATAAATAATGCTCCACATCCACTTTACATGCAGAGCAAGAGGTTGACATGTGAATCAATTAGTGTCTGACAACTCCATTTACTCCTAAACATATGCCATCATCTCATTCTGTAAATGTCATCTGCAAACTGTTTCTTCTCCCACCAGGCCTTGTGCAAAGAAATTGCTACTAGGATTGCAGGAAACCATGTAAGGCATTTAACCTCAAGAGAATATGGAGGAAAGGGTAGAGCAGTAATTGTACAGTACTTACACAGAAAATGAAAAGCAAGAGTAGTGACTGAGCAGTTCTAAAAATGTTGGTCTGTGGCAAAGCCACCACAGCCTTCAGATTTTGACTGTCCAGAACTGTGTGGGATGTGGCAATGCAAACATGGGATTATGCCATGAAAAGAAGGGGAGGGGGATGAGAGGAGGAGGAAAGAAGAACAGGAGAGGAGCCCATCTATATTTTCTGCTATGTCTGTACTGGGATACTTAAACTAACAATAAAAATG
This sequence comes from Neodrepanis coruscans, assembly GCA_013400695.1. NCBI lineage: Eukaryota > Metazoa > Chordata > Aves > Passeriformes > Philepittidae > Neodrepanis > Neodrepanis coruscans. The sequence continues at coordinate 20,562 of VYZS01020612.1, read as the reverse complement.
TTTGTGCATGCCTGACAAAAATAATGGGTGGATTAATTACTTCCAAATATATGAATTGATATTTGTTATCCCAAATGAAAATGAGTAAAGGAGGTCTAATTCTTTTCACTTTGTTCAGTGAACTGGGAGAGTCAGATCCATCTCTTCCTTTCAAAACTTTTGAGCATCTGCTACTTCTTATGCAAGTGGAAAAGGCAGTTGCATTAAAATATCATTCCCTCCCAAGTTCAAGCCCCAATACCTGAAAGTTTGCCAATTTTTTTTGTGTATCACTAGAAAATAGTACTGGCAGTATTTTCTAGGATTGGTCTGCCACTCCTATGTACTTTTCTCCATTCAAATATTTTCTCAGAACATCTTTTGTTATGATATTTTTACATCTTTCAGACTGGGGAAGGTTTATTCTGCAGACAACTAGTTCAAGCCATGTTGAACTGCACAATTTATTTCCCAAGGATAAATATTGCTATTGTTTGCAGTTGAAGATATAAATAATGCAAAAAAAGCTACTAAGTATGCACAAAGTTTGATCCCCTATGCCCAAAAGATTTTAAATTTTCATAAATCAAAGCAAATATATTTTTGCTATCAGAGTTGTAGGAAAAGCAGTTCACTGTTTCCTTTAAACTACCCAGGATTAGCTTGACTATCTATTTGTATAAAAGGTCAGCAGGGAGATGGTGCAGGTGTTACTAGAAATGCTCATAGTTATGGCCTAGTAAGCCAGTTTTTCCCCCAGGTCAACACTGGATAGGGCTGCAACGTTCTGTTTTCAATCAGAGGAAGGAAAAGGTGTCTTGGAAATGCATGACCATAGAAAAGCAATGCATAGGTGTCAGTGTTCCCATGCATACAATGTCAGAGTGTTAGCAGCCTGGTAATTTCTAAAAATTAAATTGCTATCTTAAGCTTAATATTCTCCTGAAGTCATAAGTGCTCTATGCAGTTGTCCCACGCCATTAGACAGTGACAATGTTGCAGCCTAGAGGTAGCTCCTTTTCAGCGATGGGTGAACTGATTTTTGTGTTTTTAACTTGTATAATTCATAAGTTAGCATGACCAGAGTGTTGAATTGCAAAAGTAGGACATCTGTCACCATGGGGAAGCAGTGGGGGAGTACACAGTGTGCTTCTGACAGCTGTGGGCTTGCTTGTGGTCACTAGAAAGGTGCCTACTTGATTTTTTTCTCTACTTCAGCATTCCAGATACTTGGCTCTGTCATCTTCCAAACTTCTTCCACAGAATATAACCTTCTTGATTTCTAGCCAGTCATATTCTTTACCAGCTTGGCCACTAGATCCTTTCTTTGAGTTATTGGGACCCCCTAAGCACATTGAATCCCCTCCCAGCCATTCCTGTCTCACAGATAAAGCAATATCTCAAGTTACACAACCACTGCAGAGCACAGGAGCTGGCTTAATTGATTTTTGTAGAAGGATGGTTTCCAAGTTTGCTGCTAACATAGGCAAAGATGGGCTGAGCTGCAGTGTCACAACAGAAAGCAAGTACAAAGGCATGAAGGAAAGCATCTCATGGGACAAAGCAATCAGGCAACTGCCCAGGTGAAATGAAATAGAATTAGGGAGATGTATTTAAGCACGTCCTTACCACAGGATTATCCTGCTACTTACATTAGTTCTCGCTGAGGTTTCTCAGGGCAATCAACAGAAGCAGCCATGCAGATTTTTTTAATGACACGTGTATCTTTTTAGCCTCTTTTGAAGCTTGTGTCTTACTACTGCCAACTGCTTCCTGGCTCTGTAAATGCAGCAGGCAGTCATCAAAATATGTACTTTTCTTCCTCTAGGACATTCATGTTCATGTTTGTTTACAGTTCAGAAGTACTGCTGCATTCACTGGCAGTGGCACAGTATTACAGAGTATGAGGAGCAACAACTCCAGCCAAGGAAACAGTTGCTTCCTCAGCTGATGTGGCAGCTCTGTTTGTGACCACAGACAATAACTCAGACTATTAATCTGCTCTCCAGAGCAATCCAGAATGTGGTTATGCTTTACTGGACTCAGCTGTGCTCAAGAATTTGCAGAAAATTGCCCTGTTCCCTGGCACAGAAACACACCACAGAGCCTGTGCTTCCAACTGCCACTGGCTGTCACAGCAGGACTCACAGCGGAACCACAGCAGGACACAAGGACAGGGAACAGGGCCATGACAGCCCACTGGTGTGCTGGACTCACATCCACCCCTCCTCTAAGCCACAGTGGGGCAGGAGGTGGGACACTCACAGGGACAGCCAGGCCACAGGGCAGGGCTCAGGCAGGAGATGAGGGGGAACTTCAAGGATCTCCCCTCACCAAAGGGCTGGACATGAGGGCAGAGCACAGGGCAGGCCCGAGTGTGAGGATTCATTTCAGCTCAGGGATCTCATGTATGGCAGTTTCAAAGACTCTGTATCCTTGGGCACCTTTTCACTCTGAACATTTAAAGTGAGAAACACGTCATGTTTTAGGAACAGCAATGTATCAGGCAACCACCTTCTACAGCAGCACCTCTGTGCGTCATTTGAGAGAGAAAGTCCAATCAGCCTCTATGTATTTCACTTTTTTCCAGGAAGTGTTTTTGCTTATCTCAATCTTTTTTCATCAATAACAAAATAAACACTTCCAACAGTTCACTAACAACAAATTTCTCCCACTGCTGGAACTCATGTTTGAATCAAATCTTTAGAAGTCAGTGAAAGGGAAAGAGCTTCCCCACACCCCAACACACATTAGAAAATAGAAAATATTTCTATTATTATATTCTACCAGCTATGTAGCTTCTTTGCTGTTATTATCCACGCTTTTAATATTATCTTGTAAGACATCTTCTCCAATTCTGTAAGATTTTTGGCCTCATAGAAGAGAACTCGAGATAGGAACCAGAAATACCTGGTATTAAGACAAACACATAAAAAATTGAATATTCTCTCAACATTGAGAAAATTAGTTGAGATATTAAGAAAGTTCTTGATGATGTTTCTTGTTTTCCAAAATAATTATATAACTCCCCCTAGGGGAATCTTAATTGCTCTGCCTACATTAAAATAAAAGCCACCTTACTTTAGGTAGTCCATGACTGCAGAAAGCACACTGTCCTAGAGAGATGCAGTATTCCCATGTACTCTAATGCAGTCATTCACTGAGAGCATCACCCACCTTCTCAGCCTGTGACCTCTAATGATGTTCTCCCTCTCTTCAAAATATTCTAGGCTGGAAGTCTGACTAAAATCATTCTATCATCTTGTTTACTGTTAAACTAAAACACTAGGCGATAAAAAATGCTTTAATGTCACTTTTAGGAACAGATTTCTACTTTGTGCTTGAACAGCCTGATAGCTGCTACAATAACATGGAGTGGTTTTGTAATATAACCAGACAGGGAATTCATGTTATTCACAACATTCACATAAGGGAGTTCAACTCACATATTTCAGCCCAGTATACTCAAAAAACCAGCAACCAAATACTAGCTTGCCCTACACATCTTATCTACACATCTGCCAGGATTCTGAGCACACAGGAATGCAGCTAACCCAGGCAGATGGGTCCTGAGGAAGCAAAGTGTGTTTAGCCATCACGAAAAGCTCACTGCAGAACTCAAGGCACCTACAGCAGGTCACAGGAAACATTCTCAGTCCAAATCACTGCACTGGTTTGATGCAGGGAGATCCTCACCAGGATACACCAACTGAGTGACTGGTCCTTCTGGAACCAAACCAGGATGCGAAACGGGACAGTCAGAAGGATTGTAGAGCCCAGTTCCTGAGTGACACCTTTGTGTATGGAACAGCCTGTTAAGTGTTTTTAGTGAAACACTAATTTTAGACATTAATGTAAGTCAACCATTAAAAATGATTGGCCCCAGTAACAATTTACCTTAAGATGCAACATTTGGGGTTTTTAAATAACATGGAAAAGATGCATGCAAGAGATTTAATTACCTTACCATACAGGTTCATATTTCACCTACTTTCATCTCACCAACTGTAGCAATATTTAAACATATTTTTTTTAATATTCTAAACTTCTCCAAGATAAAAATCTATTTTCTGTTTTAGGGAAAAATGAACACACAAATGAAAAATTATTTTAAACTGGATACTGCAGAAATATTCTGTTCCCTATCAAGTACTGACTAGTTACATGTTTATCCCACAGTAAACCAACAGACCAGAATGCAGTTTTTAGCCAATGAACCATAAAGTGAAAAGTCTAAATAGAACCTGCTGTTTTAGCCTGTATGTCTGACCACAGAAAATGACATTTAGATAACCAGAGAATCACAGAATTAGAGGCTGTAAGAGATGTCAAGAGATCACTTAGCCCATCAGGGCTTGACTTACAGCCTAAAGGAGAATTCACCCAGGCCAAGGTCCATTCCTTTTTCCTAAGGAGCCATTAGGAGCAAGCTGGGAGCCACAGGAATTGTTCTGGAGGTGCTGCCCTGCCCATCTTTGCTGGGCACTCCCATCCCTTACCAGGTCACAGTGAATGATCTGGCAACCCTGTATGGTAAGAATCAGGTGAGGCTGTAGAGCAGAATCCAGCCTTTATTTCGTTACAATCTTCTGATTGATTCAGTCCATTCTCTCCATGTATGTCCAGATAAACACAAGCCAACCTCCCACAGGTTTTTTTTTTTCAGACTTGTTTCCAAAAATCTCCAAAACATGGTGTGTGCACATGTAGCTCAGCACAAACCACACTTCATGACTGTGCTCAAATGTGCCAGGGGATCGAAGGCAAAAGGACAGATTTTGCACTGACCTGTGTCTGTCACTCTGGCTGCAAACAAAGCACTTTATATCTCTGACCCTACAGCCACTGGCCTGGGGAACAATGGGGGCTCTTCATGTTTCAGCAGCTTTTTACCTATTGGAAAGCTGATGTTTCTTCCCTTTTCTAGGTTTAGCAAAACCCATCTGGCAATTTTTTCTAAACACACAGTATTTGCCATGCACTAAGTTGCCTGTTTTCCTCCTAAGGGCAGAGTCAAACAGCAAGTATGTTACTCCTGGCCTCAGAGGAGGTCTCATTAATACATCTCATATAGAAAAGCCTATGAATATATCACAGAACAATGTTTGCTTTTTTTGAAACTGCATCACAGTGTTGACACATTCAGTTTGCAGCCCTCCACAATTCCCCATTTATCCTTTACATTACTGCTGCCAACCAGTTCATATTCATTTTATACTTTGCATCTGATTTATTCTTTGTCAGTTTTTACAGTTACTGAATTATATCTCATCGATCTCAGATTATTTTTTTCAATTAATCAAGATCATTCCAAATTCCAACCTCTCTCTCAAAGGATTTAGAAACAGTTTCAGGTTGTTATTGTCCAGATATTTTATAAACCTATTCTCTGTTCCCTTAAATTGTGCATGAAAAACATCCTCACAAGGATGGAAGGACTTGCTGATGCCCATCTGAACTGGCTCCCCTTTCTGACAGCAAACCCCTGACAGCTGTATGCTGAGCATGTTGTTTCGAACAGTTTTAGTGTGGATTTCTATTTTTACCTCATGTTATGTGGAGTGGTGCTCAAAGTCAGATACATAACAGCACTTGGACTTCCCTCATCTACGAGGCTACTAAACTATTGAAAGAAGGGAACTTGGCTTGATATGATTTGTATATCACAAAGGTGATGTACCAATGTTTTTATCACCTTGCTGTTCTCAAGATGGTTGTTCAAAGGTTTAGTGAAGGATCTTGCTGATATGAATGAAATTCCTTTGTCTAAGGTTCCTTAGCTCTTCTTTTTCTCCCATCTAAAAGACTCACTCTATTATGTGCCCCTCTAAACCACTGGGACCTCTCCCCCTCATCCTCCACGGGTTTTCAAAGATAATTGCTAATGCTTCAGAAATTGCTTCAGCTACTTCTCTAAGTGGTCTAGGATGAATTCCATCAGAAACTGCCAACTTGAATATATCCAGCTTATCTAAACCCAATTTAACCCATTCCCCTCCTGTTCTAAACTGCCTTTTATCCTTTGCTAAAATCCTGCAGCCCCCTCTGTGTCTGTCATCTGTGCTTGTGGGGATGACTAAAGCTAAGTTAAAGTCCATGTAATAAGAATTAAGATGTCATTTTAAATTTAAGCCTTAAAATAAATATTGAATGATTCCAAGTAGAATAATTAACTCTCCTATTCTGCATCAACAACAGTATTTTCTGAGCAAATACATTTCAAAATAATTTAAAAGTTTTTCCTACTTTCTCTCAAAGAAAATCTCTGTTTATAACTTCCAAATATTGAGAGATATGGAGGTTACACCAAGGTTAAATCACCTCACTGACATAGTAGAATATACTTAATTAGTAATACAGCATGTTCACCAATTCCTGTTACTTGTACAAATGAATCACAAGAGAAACAGCATATTGTCACTGGGTTTTAATTCCTTTAACTATGTACTGTGTAATGAGTTGCAATTTTAATTTTGAGGTATTATATACTGCAGATTTATTTAGCTACAGCTTTTAAATATTTTGCCAAGTTGGTGGATATGGTGATTTCTCACTGACTCCCCACTGTAGCCTACAACACACATTAACAGTCCTCCTTTGGAAAACTCTGTATTCTTTCAAAAGAGAATCCCTCTTTACAGCTTTTCACTTTGAATTTTCTAGCAGTACTTTGGTAGGTAAGGTATCTAAGTGAAACAGAAATAGTGCTAAAGGCACGTTTCAGTTTGTACACACTTTGCCTGTTTTGATCCAGGTACATAACAGGAAAAAGGGTTTGTATCAAATGTGATTTTTCATTTTAACAGCATTTTTGTTGATATTTTGAGCAACCATACATAGCTTTCTGAAACTGATGCTGGGATTAATGCTTTTCAATCATATTTACTGTTGGTTTGTGGACTATTTACAAGTGTGAGGTCCAAAGGCCTAATGCTACCCTTAGAATTCTGGCCAAATAAAAACCCTCTGAAATTGCTTTAGAGCTCTAAGTAAATGTGATATGCCATTGACCTAAAAAATGAACTTTTATGAACTTAGGAATTTTTCTTCCTTACTGCACTTACTTCACATTTTACTTGCCAAATTATAAAATCCATGGTAAAGCAAAAAAATAAAAAAGACTTAAGTTGCTCAAGTACTCCAAATTTTTCTTTTTACCTATGAAAGAAAACCACTGAAGATGTTTGCATACTGAAATGATAAATAATAATATAGGCAATAAAAATAATAATAAAAATAATACATCCATGTAGGAGTTTATATGTTCCCTCCTTTCCTTTTTCTGATCCCCCTGGAATCAGCAGAAAGATAAAAATGGATACAAAAAATAAGGGCTAATATGAATAAAAAGCCCTATAGATTTATAAAGACTAAACTAGGTTTAAATTGTTTATTTTGTCATATTTCTTGACATCCAGGCCTAACAACTGACAGAATGCACAGAACCTGAAGCTGAATTGCTTTCCCTTCACTTGAGGAATGGAATCAAGTGGCCCAAACCCCTGCAGTGGCAAAGCTCACCAACATTCCTCCCCTCCAGAGAGGCAGCTGTGCTTTCCCTTTTGCTTTCTCATTCCCTGAGTTTGCATGAATGACTTCTGAGCCAACTTTGTGCTGATTTCTCCTGTCACAGGCAGTGCAGAGATCACCTGGGAGCTGTGGCCACGATGCAGTGTCAGCATCTCGGTGGCAGCCCCCCGAGTGCTGAGGCAGCAGGACCCAGCTGTCCCTCGTCACTGCAGGGGCTGTTTGCCTTCAGCCAACATGCTGTGCAGCCAGATGTGTCACAACGTCTCTCAGGGCAGAGCCTGCTCTCAAACCAGGCAGAGCTCTGGACAAGCAGCTTTCGGGAGTGCTTCATGTTTTATTTATCAATGTGCTGCTTTAGAAATCATTCTGCATCATGCAGGACTCGGGAGCAGGAGTGGAGGGATGCATCCATCTCTCTCTGCACAAGTGGAGAAGGCAAAAGGAAGATGCCAGAATGGCACTGATCCCTCATCCTGTGGCAGATGGGCTATCACTTACCTGCAGCTTGTATGCTGATGGTGTGTAAGGACTTGGAGAGTTATAAAATTATCTTCTTTTTTTTCTGCTGCTTCCAGCAGCAATATTACATTAAAAGAAAATCAAAATGTGTTTCATATTTTTCTGACATGACCTTCTCTTTTGAAATTTAAGCCCATATTACTGGTGAATGAATGAGAAACCACGAAAAATGTAAAGAGATTATGCATTATCTTGAAGAACCTGAGAAAGATGATAGGCACAAGAAGAGTCAAAGTATATGAAGATGGGATACATGACAAATTCTGTATGAAATTTATGTTTCCACAGAGTTTCATTGAGAGACATTGAGCAAGGGAGACTCCTGAAGGAAGGGGAGATTTAATTTTCGTTAGCAATTACAGTGCATTAAGTAAAAGGTAAGTGTCCAAACAGAATTTGCTTCATGTTCTGTTTAATTTTGAAGCTTTCCTACCACTATTGCTGTGCTGGGCAGTAATAAATGGAATGCACAGCATGCCCTGGAAACATCTCACATACTCCCATTATATCCACTTCTTTGTACTGTTAATGAAATCTTTTAAGCCACTCCACACATAAATAACTTTGATTCTGACTTTGTTATTTAAGAATAGAACAAAGGTACTCAGTCAGTATCCTGAACTAAACAAGCAAATATTACTTTAATGTGTAATTCCCCACAGGCTCCGATCAAAATTGTTTTCAAAAAGTCATTTACTCAATCAGATACCAATTCAAAACAGGAATGTTTTGTAGTGAGGGATAAAACTATATCCCCATCTACTGTATGTACACTGAAGCAGCTATTCTGCCATCTGGAGACTTTTTCTAACGCTCCAGAAAATCTCAATCCAAACATAGCCCACTCTGGACAGTGTTTTTTTAATATATGTATTAATAAATATTCCATGGGACAGACATAAATCATCAGGAATTAAATCTAAGGGATGCATTTGTAAAGCCAGATTACCCTCCAAAAATAAAAGGGAAGGTTTACTGCTTCTACTTCCCCCCCCGCCTCTTTTTTTTTCTTTTTGTTTCCCTGAGACACTCATTAAATGTCCAGAGCACTGGCCCTGAGGTCCAGCAGCATCCTGGATGGTTCTCTTGTTGTCCTGGTGAAGAGCCATTTGCATGTTTCCTTCCTTTGCTTTGTTCATCTTTTATATTTAACTCACAAGCTCTGCAGGGCAGGAACTGCCTCTTACTCTGCAGCCACACACTCCCAGCTCTTAGCACGACCAGAGGGGGTCACCAGCTGAGGTCTCAGTGCCATCACTGCAAAGATCAGTAAACACACTAAGCTGGGAATTGCTGCACGGCTCTGAACCACTCAGCCTCAGCAGTGTTTTTTCTTAACATACAGCTTATTTCAGACTCTGAAGGAAAACTTTACTCTGGACACAACAAACTGGATTCATACGAACAGCAAGAGAGTTTGCCTTCTCAGTTTCTTTATGCAATAGAGATTTTGATGCAGTTTTTCCTGATAGGGGGGGCTGAAGGAGCAGATGATACACTCCTCGTCTGTTGGCATCTTTAATAAAATAAAGACGACTGACAGCTGATGAAGTCACCTTCAGAAAGTGTTCTGCAGTCTGGATCAGAACTTTTCTCCCAGTGGCAAAACAACTGGCAATGGCTGCAAATGTCGGGACTGAGCCACTGCAGGAACAGAGTAGTTTTATTTCTTACTATTCCTCAATTAAAAGTACAGAGTAATTCCACGAGAGGGGCAATCAACTGACAGATAAATTACAGGAAAAATGTTTTGAGCCAATGCTGTCGATATGAGCTAATTTGTATTTTGGACAAACTGCAGTTTAAGGTAGGACAGTTCTGACATGGCACTACTTGAAAACTCTGAAATAACCATACAGAAAGTGGTTCCCAAAAATCAAATAAGGAACACAGAAGCCCTGTCTCATACATTTTATATTTAAAAGTAAGCATGGTGAAAGAAAAGCATGTAATCTTAGACATTGTTAAAGAGGTTTATCTAACATATATAAGCTGCTATTTTTACATGATAGGAATGTACATTATGCTTTCTATATAAGTTTGGGAAGCAGAATGCTTCATGTTGGACCATCACTGTGGGAATAGCAAAAACATCTCCAAAACCCTTTCTTTTTTCTATGTGAATATAGAACAGTGAGGAGGTGTCTGCAAAGTGAATAAAGTGCTTCAACTCCAGAGATTAAGATAATGAGAAAAGAAAAAAAGGAGACATGATAAATCATTTTGCTTGACCTCATTTAACTTAGAGACCATTATTAGCACAATGTTTTTTCCATTTGCTTGTGGAATCCTGACTCTGACTCCAGGTTATTCCCAGAGATACTGAACAAATTCTCTTGTAAGACTCCTCAAGTTGTACCAACATTTATGGAAATTTAATTTGGCCCTTTGCATTTTGATCTCTTTGAAATGGATTTATACACTAAAGATACAAATCCCTGGATCCGCAATGCCCACACAATCTCACTGTCAGCCAGAGGCAATTGGGAATAGGCTGGTAAACATGGTGGTACTAAACTATCCACAGCCAGTTACAATGAAAACACTGCCAGTTTGGTATTTTGGTTAGGTGAAACTGCTAATTCTGGAAACTAGTCTTGAGTGTCAGCTGCACAAATTAGTGGAAAGGTCCTTTCTATTTCAAAGATATCAGATAAGCCTTGCTTTTTTCTACAGAAGTGTCTAGAAACCATAACAGATTGAATTAAGCCACAACATCAGTTTTATAATTTGCCTTAAAACTTCAAATAACATTAAAAATCTCAATCAAAATCTAAAGAACATAAAATAATTATTGTAACTGAACTTCCTGCTATTCATTCTCTTATACAAAGACCATAAAGAGACATGCCATGACTTAAAATTCAATTAAAAGTTTCCCACTTCTGAAATCACTCTGAAATATAAACTGCAAGACATTAATGGAACACAGGATATTTACTCTGCTAGTGGAATCAATTTGTTGCTAAATGTTAAAGGAAACGTGTACCATTATTCCCTGTGACTCCACCCTTCCCCGTGGGAATAATAAAAGGAAAACAAAAACGGTCACCTTGCTACTTTCGCTGAATTGGTTTACTTTTCCTTACTAGGATTTGCTTTGGCANTGCTCCCCTCAAGAAGTGATTTCCCCTTGCCATGGTTAGTTACTAGCAGTTTGGAGCAAGGGCTGTGTAACTTTTCTGAAGCTGTTGTCCACCCCTGTCCTGTCAGACTCTGCTGCAGGCTTCTGGCAAATCTTGCAAGCACATCCCAGACTGGAACACAGCCCTGCCCAGCTCCTCTGCTCCCTAACAAAGGCTGGAGTGTCCAGCTGCAGCACGACAGCAGGAGAATGCCAGGAATCTCTGGTATTTCGTGGTTTGCATAATGGTGCTACTTAAAGACAGCCTTCAATGTAATTGTTTTTAAATGGAATTTCTATCATTTTTCTACCTTTAAAATGGATGAAGGCTCGCTGCAAGAGCAAGCAGGCACTTCCCAGCGTTTTTTCAAGAGACACTTTGCACCGCTCAGCTGAAGTCAAATGTACAACAGAGAAAGATCATTTTGTTCTTCCCTGCTTTCTTTTAAGTTAGTCCTTGTCTTTTCTCCGTGCAGTCATGATCAGGGCTGCTTTTGGAAAAGTGTGTCTTACCATTTTTCAGCCTGTTTAATCACTTCTCCATGTTTCAGTGTTATTGCTGTGAGCATCACTTTATTACCTACCTAATTTTAGAGTCTGTTTTCCTCATATCATAGAATTTCAAAAAGGATTTTCTCAGCTCTTGATTATCTTCTTGCTCTTGGAAAAATCCTTTTTCCTCAGTATGCCACATACACATCTCATGCCTTGTACTTCCTAAGTATTTCACTCAATCTCGATGAAATTAAGAAGGAAGTATTTTAGGTGATAAAATATCATAGGATAAAAGATACCAGCTACACCATCAGCAAGATCTTTGCTTCATATGCTCAAATGACCTAGAAAAAAATCAGGCATTACTTAGTTATCAACTGACAGATCCAACAAAAACTACTTTTAAGGGTGGCATCTTGCCTTTTGGCAAGAATTTTAATTTTTCACTCCATGTACATNCACATACACATCTCATGCCTTGTACTTCCTAAGTATTTCACTCAATCTCGATGAAATTAAGAAGGAAGTATTTTAGGTGATAAAATATCATAGGATAAAAGGTACCAGCTACACCATCAGCAAGATCTTTGCTTCATATGCTCAAATGACCTAGAAAAAAAATCAGGCATTACTTAGTTATCAACTGACAGATCCAACAAAAACTACTTTTAAGGGTGGCATCTTGCCTTTTGGCAAGAATTTTAATTTTTCACTCCATGTACATTAGAGATAAATATAATAAGTGGGACGATTAAAAGTAGATCAAAAGTAAAAACAAAAGTAGAAAAATTCACTAAGCACGAGTCTAACTGCTCCCAGGAAACCAAAAAATCATCTCTTCCATGGGTTGTATTTCAGTGCTAAAAAGAAACAATAATGTTTGTTCCTTGTAAGGGATAAATATAAGGAATAATTCCTTCCTTGACCAGCTTTACACACTTTATACCTCAGGCCAAACTCATCTAAGAAGTGTGGATTTCACAACTATCTGCAACTTGTCACCTCATGAATTTACTTAAAAAATATTGTAGCGGAAAAACACACTTGGACTCAGATGACACAAAATAAAATAAACATGCAAAATTTTTGGAAGTTTCAAAATTTCCATTCAGTGCTTCTAGAGCTGCATTAATATGTAACACAGGCATAGGCTAAATCTGAGTTTCACTGTTAAGAGCCATGCACCCCTTCTCAGAGCACAAATCTGCCTTGTTATTTATATGTGACTGTAGTCAGAACTATTTGTTTAAAGGGGGCAGTATATGCCCTCAAACACAACCATCACAAAATCCCTGATTTTACATGAAGTGTAAATCAAATATTACATCAGTCTGCTGCATCCACTTGTCCCCTCTTTTTTAAAAAAGAAAATCTAAATGGAGTTGGCATATCTCACAAAATGTTTCCAGCCTTTGTGGGTCCCAATGGCATGTTTTTTCACCGGGGCTCATTCTGTCATATCTAGAAACTTTATTTTTAGCCAATGGCAAGTTATTTTGGTTTAAAAGACCAGTCTTGGTACCAGTACTTCACTTGAATGTTGCCAAGTTTCGATTCTGTTACTTAACAGAAACTTCCTTGATGTCCTAAGGACACCAGCAGTTCATCAGCAGTACTGTAATTGCTGGAGCAAGGAAATACACGGCTCACACACACATTAAAGAGACTTGTTTCCGCATCTCCCATGACAGAGCCAAACCTCCTCCCCACCTTCTTGAGCTGGAGTTCAGTGGCTTTTATTTCTGCTCCATTTCATAGCAGGAACTCCTCCCTTACTGAGGTAGTCTAGCAGAACAAAGGAACCAAGTGTTAAATTAGGAGTACAAATCTCCTAATTTCTCTCAAGCCTTCAATTTCCATTCCCAAAAGACAGATGAAATTTCCAACTCAGCAGCTAATGCAGCAATAATTGAGCAATGTTCTGTGTGCTGATTACTTCACAGATAGCAAAGAGCCCGTGCAGGTGGCTAAACTTACTGGATCAATAGTGAATACAGACATTCCAGATGAATGGATTGACTCCTTACTGAACATTTCCTGTCATCAGTCCAGCATTCACAGCTTGGCCACAATTCCTACACCAGAACACAGCACATCACAGTAGGAATGTCTCTGATGACTTTTTAATCTCTCTGATAATGTTTTGAATAGGATGCCTTTGGAATGAAAGAAACTGTCCATTCCTTTGGTCATACAATAAATGAGAGAAAGTACTGGGACTGGAATTGATACCACACCACTTCAAAGGCAAAGTCCAGCTGGTATTTCTGTGTACATGTGAGCCATTTTGCTGTAGTGTTCTAAATTAATTAAACGACTTTCCTACCCAGTTTAGTGTAGAAATACTTAAATCAATTTCAATAACACTCTGAGGAATTAGATTCATCCAGTCATTCATTAAATCAAATTAAAACCATATAAGTGCAGCTGAAACAACTTCAAGTGCATCCACAAAAACGAAATCAATTGCATTACATGAGCATAAATTATTAATCTAATGAAGCCTTTACTGATTGTTATTGATTTGTTTACTAGTAAAATAAATATTCCCAAATTGGCATGTTGAGCCAATCCATGTGACCTCTCGTTTCCACACATAAACCCGCCCCTATAAAGGAGAACAACAAAAGCTCAAAACTCTCTGGGAATTCTTTGTATGTGAAAGACAAATTCTGAAGTGAAATTTATAGGTCCATACTTTTTGTGTCTTAAGTATAATTTTTTTTTCTTTTCAAAAAAA
>VYZS01020611.1:19868-31707 GCA_013400695.1 Neodrepanis coruscans | reverse complement strand
GGAGGGAAGGAAGGGACGTCCTTTATGAGGGAAGGACTGAGTGGCAGCCCTGTGAGGGGAGAGCGGGAAGGGACACCCTCTGTGAGGGGAGGGCGGGAAAGAGGCAGCCCTTTGAGAGGGGTATCACCCTCCATAAGGGGAGGACTGAGGGGCAGCCCGGGTGAAGGGAGGGAGGGAAGGGAAGGGGCACCCTCTGTGAGGGGAGGACTGAGGGGCAATCCCGTGAGGGGAGAGCTGAGGGGCAGCCCTGTGAGGAGAGGGCGGGAAGGGACACCCTCTGTGAGGGGAGGGAGAGAAGGGGCAGCCTCCGTGAGGGGAGGACACCCTCCGTGAAGGGAGGACTGAGGGGCATCCCTGTGAGGAAAAAGAGCGAAGGGGCGCTCTCTGTGAGGGGACGACTGAGGGGAAGACCTGTGAGGGAAAGGAGGGAAGAGGAACTCTCTGAGGACAGGGCTGAGGGGCAGCCCTGGAAGGGAGACACCCTCTGTGAAGGAGAGCGGGAAAGGGGTATCCTCCGTGAGGGGGGGACACCCTCTATGAGGGGAGGACTGAGGGGCAGCTCTGAGGGAAAGGCGGGAAGGGGCAGCCGCCGTGAGGGATCACAACCCCGTAAGGGGAGGGCAGGAAGGGGCAGCCCCTGTGAAGTGAGGACTGAGGGGCAGCCCTTTGAGAGAAAAGCGGGAAGGGGGACACATTCCTCGAGGGGAGGACTGAGGGGCAGCCCTGTGAGGGAAAAGAGGGAAGGGGCAGCCCCCGTGAGGGCAGAGCTGAGGAGCAGCCCTGTGAGGGAAGGGGCAGCCCCCGTGAGGGGGAACATCCCCCGTGAAGGGAGGGCGGGAAGGGGCAGCCCCTGTGAAGGGAGGACTGAGGGTCAGCCCTTTGAGAGAAAGGCGGGAAGCCGGACACACTCCTTGAGGGAAGGACTGAGGGGCAGCTCCCGTGAGGGGGGGACACCCTCCGCGAGGATGGGGACACCCTTCGTGAGGGGAGGACCGAGGGGCAGCCCTATGAGTGGAGGGAGGGAGGAAAGGGACATCCTCCATGAGGGGATGATTGAGGGGTAGCCCTCTGAGGGGAGGGCGGGAAGGGACACCCTATCACCCTATGTAAGGGAAGGACTGAGGGGCAGCCCCCGTGACAAAAAGGCGGGAAGGGGCAGCCCCCGTGAGGGAGGACTGAGGGACTTTGAGAGAAAGGCGGGAAGGGAGACACACTCCCTGAGGGGAGGACTGAGGGGCAGCCCTGTGAGGGGAGGGCGGGAAGGGACACTCTCTGTGAGGGGAGAACTGAGGGGCAGCCCCGTGAGGGGGGACACCCTCCGTGAGGGGAAGGCGGGAAGGAATCCCCTCTGTGAATGCCCATACAGGGCACGTCCCCCTGAAATCCGAATAATGGGTGAAGTAGGGATTTCCTGGAAAGTCGCTCTCACCTCACGCCTCTGTTCCTGTGTCGGAGGTGTGCAGTCTTTGACACAGGAAAAATTCTGGCGTTCGAATCGCAAACTATGTGCTGTAAAGGTGGTGTCATCTTACAGCTAAAAGGTAGGACTCCTCTCACTTCGCTAACTCCAGTTATGAAATCCGTAATTAATATATCCTTGCCTACATTTGCTACTCTTCCCTGTTTCCATGGTTTGAGGATGGCCAAAGAAGTTTTCTCCTCACAACTCAGGTAAAACAGGGATGGCTTCCTACTGAAATAATTTCCTTCCCTACTCCCCTTGGACATGACAGCAGAGGATTTCAGGAGCCACAGTGTCTTTTCTTTGGCCCAAATCCACAGCCCTCACCCCTGTCAGAGTCCCTGACTCCAACCTCCAGAGCAGCGCTTCTGCCTTGGATCAGGCTGTGGATCAACCCTTGGATGATTCTAATTAAAGACACGCTGGCCATGCATCCAATAATGCTGTTCTCAAACATCCATTAACAAGTGTGGTATGTCAGTAGTTCCTATAGACACAAATACACCAAAACTCTGATTCCCACAAATATTTGTGTACGTAACTTAACTTTCATGTGGTCCGTTTGAATTCAATGTCTCATTCAGAGACACTGACTTGAGCAGAAGTTTGGAGGATCATAGGGATGTAATGGTTCTTTGTAGCAACACAGTTATTGCTAGGGAAAAAACAAAGAATAGTTTTGAAATGACTTCTTCATTTGAAAGGCTTCACGTAACTTTCTGCAGATTATTGTGTAAAGAAAATGTCCAAATGATCCATCCTTACATGGTTAAAAACCAGATGTTTACAGCTTGAATTGGCCTGGACCATATATTTGTTTGTATTTCTGTTCATCCTGTTTAGAGTACACAGGCTTACACAGATCTTGAATAGTAAAAACAAAGGCAGAACTAGTTTTAGTCACTAATCTCCCTGGTATTTACTGAGGGAACAAGGAACATACCCAGAGACCAACCCCTGAGCACATGTGGGTGAAGCAGGATGGTTAAAGAACGGATTCTGGAAACCCACTGTGGATCTTCCTTGGTGGGTTTAAATCCTATAGCTATGGAGTGGTGACAATCCCAGGCACTGAAAGAGCCCTGCAGCATTCCCAGGATTATCTGTTCCAGCAGATTTAGAGCTGCCTTTGGAGGGAGGACTGCAGCACCAGAGACAGTTAAGATACAGAAGCATACAGGAATGGTACCTTGGGTTTTTTTTTCTTTTGAAAGAAAAGATTGTCTCCCTAGAGCTTGAAATCTAAGCATTTTCCCTGGTTCTTGTTTTGTTCCAAGTGTTTCCCATATTTTATGGGTGACTCTTTTCCAAAGCCAGATAAAGCAGATGTAAGGCCTACGAGGGCTGGAGCCTTAGCGCGGTGTTACAGCAGCTGTGTCGCTGTTCTCTGCTTGTGAGGATTCAATTGTCATCTCCTGTTCAGTGCTGGCAGAAGCTGGGCGTGTGGCAGGGATGGTGACAGTGGATTTAACATCTGGGTGGCACTTGCTTTAAATATCACGCACATCAAGCAAGTTGGCACATTAGTGGTTGTGATTGGGATCAGCCCGAGCAGTCAGTTACCATTCCCTCTGCACCTTCCTTGCTGTCACACAGCATGTGTTGCTCCAGCACTCCCTCCTGCACAACAATATTCCTCCCAAAAGCAGGTTCCAGGCAATGCACTCCATACACAGCATGGATCTGTCTCTCCTCCGTGCTGGAGGACACAATTCCACCTTTACAGCTGATCTTTCACAGGTGACACTCAGAGAAGAGCTCTGACAAGGACCTGGGAGGACCTGAGGACACGCTTTGGTTCTTTGAAGCTGCAGTTCACAACTGAGCCCGTTCTCTGCAGCCACCACGCCTGTCAGAGGCGGTGTGTCAGCTGAGGAGCCAGCAATTCTGCCTCTGCTGTCTCTCCATTGCTGGCACAGGGGCAGCGTGGACAGCTGGAGGTGGCAGCTTCTAAAACCGCTTCAGTGTGCGCTGCCAGGGCTTGTCATCTGTGCACAGGGAGAATTCCAGCAAAAGCTGCTGTGTGGCTTTGCAATTTTGCCCAGTGGCGAAGTGGCAAAATCCAGAAAAATGCTGCTGGCACTGCACAGTTTGCCAAAAGGACCTCGTGTAGGCTCCTGCATTAGCAGAGAGTGAAAAGGCTTCTCCATCCTGTGCTCCATTTAACTATGTAAACATCTGGAGAGTTGTTCCAGTCAGCCTGTAGAATGTGCCATATTTTAGCGGGCTGGGGTTTGTGCTGATAGACCAGAGCAGAGTGGCATCAGAGTTCTTGACTTCCTTGCCACTCCCTGAGGACAAACCAGCACTTTTTCCTGGGGTATGACTTGGCACCTGAGGCCTCAGCTTCATTATGCTCAAATCTTGGCATCTTTTGTTTTTAAAAGAAGATGCTCATTCTTGCAGACTCTATTTCCATTGCCAGAATGAAGCTGATATTTCTGTTCTGTGTGTTGCACACTTTGACAGGTAGCAGAAAATACTCATCTGTGTATGTTTTATGATTCAAACGCTAGAGGACACCACTCTGCAGATCCCATAGTAAAGAAATCAAGTGGATTTTGCAAGGAGATTACACATCATGTCTACACTGTGTTCTTCCCATGGGTGTGGTCACTAGGTTTGGGATTTTTATTTTTTTATATATTTTTGATTCAGCTGAATCTCTGTTTAGCCTTTTTCTTTTGACTGAAGCAGCGAATGTGGTTCCTTAATCCTCCCTTTAAACCTTTGCTTGTAGCTACTAAGTGGTGTTATTTATAGCCCAGGCAAGACTGAATGGCTTATAATAATGGTGACTCAAGCCTATAAATCTTTGTAATTATTGCCAGATCTATTCATGCCACATTATGGTGTGGAGCTTATACAAAAGTGCTGAGAATCTTTAATGCTACTCATTAGCCTTCCTGTCTTTCCTCTTTCCTGCCCAACTTCACCGCAACGAACACTTGAACCTTTTGTACACAAAACCATGCAAAAAATTTCTTGCCTCAATTAGTTTCCCCTTCATGTTCAGGCTTTGAAGGGCTCTTAGTGAGACAGTCAATGCTGCTGCAACTTGAGGGTCAAGTTGTCAACAGAGGAAAGAGTTTATTACCTATGGATTTGAACAGAAAAAGGGGAATGCCAAGGAGCCAAATGTACCTGTAGGATATTCTTGGCTTTGGGGGCTGTACCTGGGAACCACAGCAGCATTCCCTGGTGTCTTCAGAAGGGCAAGAAGCACCTGAGGCAGTCCACAAGATAGTATTGCTCATAGATCTTTTAAGTAGTTTTTTGGTACTAATGAAATTTTCTTCTGACTCTAATCTGCAGGGAGCACGGAGGGCATTTTGTCTTCCTCTGGAGCAACATGGAATTCTCCTGCTCCTGTGCCCTTGCAGCTTGGTGTAGGTTGTGGGTGTTCTGGATCCTGTATGACAGAGACAGGTGGGACACCTCAGCACAGAGTCAGCCAGAAGGTAAGAAAAATGTATAAAACCCTGTGGGAGCAGTGACTGCACATCATCAATCCTAACGCAAGAACACCACACTACACTCTGGGAGGGGGCAGTTCCTAAGCAAACAATTCCTTTTTAATGCTCACTGCATAGAGATGGAGAACTCCTGGTCCTGGGCTGCTGTCACCACGAGGGGGAGGAAACCTCAGGGAGGGCTTTTTAAACACAAAGATGCTCCTGATGGTGTTTGTCAGAACACAGCTGATGGGCCAAGTGCTTATCTGAGCCAAATCCATCTTTCTGTGGTTCTTCTGGCTCAAGGGAGGGTTTGTGGTTAAGGGAGAAGATCTACGGCTTGTACAAAGAGCACCTGCCCTGAGGAGGTTTAGAAAATGAGCAACCACAAGACATGGAACACATCTTTTATTCAGTAAGCAAGCAAGCACAGAAGTATAATGTGTAGTGCTTAATATTCATACAGTACTAAAAATATAAAAATAGAAATAAAATTTCACTGAAAGCATTTTCACTCACAAATATACAAGGAAAAGTGCTGTCAAAGCCACATCATGCTACACCACGTGCCAGTTGCTGAACTGACAGCTTCCCAACAGAACTGAAACACTAAAAGCTAGTCCTTCCTCATGGTTTTTGGTGAGCCTGAACGTTCGACTAGCAAAAAATGGGCCTCCTGCAGCTGAGAACCTAAGAAACATAGATGTCATTATGTAATGAAGAATAAAATAATTTGGGAGAGTTCTACAGTGAGAGTAGCCTGCTTCAGGCTGTTTGTGGACCTGTGGTGGAGAACAAACAAACAAAAATAAAGAAATAAACTTGAATCCTGGTTATAATCCATCCCAGTGATGGGTAAGAGTTCCCGGAACTGTGTTCTGCATGGATATTTGTGCAACACTGCCACCTCCTGGCATATACATCAAATATCTTCCTCGGCTGCTGCAGTTCCCTCTGCCTGCTTCCACTGACAGGGATATTCATCTTCCCCTTGGGGCTGGTGGAGTCCAGGAGCACAAACCACAAACAGGGCTAAGTGTCCTTCCCTTTTAGTGGAACTGGAGGTTATCCAGCACCTTAACTCCCCTGTACCTGAGGGGAGAAATCCATATCTACACAGGAAAGGGATACGGGGCACACACTGAGGCCTCAACAAAGTCCCTGCACCACATGCTGTGAGATTTTAAGTCCGATTTTGAGGGATTAAACTAAAAGTTGAGGGCTTAAGAATCTCCTGCTTGCTGCCCTTCAGCATGGAGCCGAACTGCATCCATCAGCTGTGAGCTGCCATCCATAAAACCAGGCGGTTTGGGATCAGGCTGACAAATGCAGCAACACCAACAGTCACAACAAGCCCTGTCTTGCAGAATATGCCAGAGCACAGAACCTACTCAGATCATACAGGTAAGGGTGTGCAGAACCTACTGTGAACCCCACTTGGATCACTTGCTATTTTGGAATGGGATTTCTTTATACCTGCTATAAAAATAAATGTGACAATTAACCCCTGAGATCATTCTAACAAACTGTTTTGGCCTGTGACTTGTTTCCCTCAGAAATAAATTTTTTTATTTGGTTTACAGATGTTCATTTAGGTTCTAGTGACAAGCTTTTATAAAACACATTAAATAATCCATGTGGGGCTGAAAAGGTGTACATTCTAATTGCATATATGATACATACCTTATACCTATATAATACATTCCAGAACAGCTGAATGTTCTAGTATTGTCTGGGAAGTTCTTGCGTGTGGACAAAGCACTTAAATACTAGAAAATAAACAGCTGTTTAGGATCAAAGATAATTTCATCTGATATGGTTTACTTAGATTGTTTCTCTTTCTTTAAATCTTATTACACATAATAGCTACAGTAGTTTGTCCAGCAGGTAATAAATGAATGCATAAAGCACTTCTAGCTATATCTGGGTATCATATGCATGCATTTCTTATAAATAAAAATCAAATGTGAGGTCACACTTTCCCATCTTCTGTTTGTAAACTAAATCAAATTTCTCATTCATTGAAACAGTGAAGATGTCTTTCCATAGCCCAACTCGTCCTGAAACACAGAGAAGGAACACAAGTCAGAAGGTGGATGTAACAGGACCCCAAACATCTACAGTCTAACTGTGCAGGGCACCAAATACCCTCTGTGAGATTCTAATCAGTCTTGGCTTACATTGAAAGCTTAATGAGACCTAAGACTGTTCTTTGTCTTACCCAATTACCCTGCCACAACCCTTTAAAGCCTTCAAATAAGCGCCATATCCCTTGTCATCTGCACCAGCCCAGTATTACACAGGAAAAATCCAGCTTTGTGTGAGACTTCAGCCTTAACCAGAAATGAACACAGATTTTTGGGCTGGGCATTCATTTAAATGTGGATTTCTGTTGAATAATTCCACCAGCTAATAACACATTTCAGACTTGCTGTGCCTCCAGCACATACTGGTTAGAGAATTATCCCAAAGGTACAAGGTTTACAGAATAGTAAACAGATTACTGAATTCTGCCTATTGAAGTGTGTTGTTTTGAGTGGTAATTTCTATTATTTTATGCCCAGATTTAAGTTCAACAGATGAAATTACATTTCTCCCCATGGAAAGATTTGCTTGTGAAATATGAGTGCCTGGTTTCTATCTCTGAAAGACAACAAGTGCACCAAGTTTGGGCCACTTTAACTTTGAACACGAGGCATAGGAAGCTTTGGGTGGATACAATGAGGGCACTGAACACCTTCCTAGTATCAAGTCTTGATCTACTCTACTGAACCCAGCTAATAACAACCTGGGGACACTGCTGACCCCACCAGCCAAAGACTGTTCCAATGCAGCCCAAAGTCTGTTCAACCCAGAGCCAGCCAGGGTAACTTGTGGCTGAATAAGCCCCATGGAGACTGAGAGGCCCAATTCTCTTCTCATTTACTCTGGATATAAAGAAAACCCAGGCTTGTTCAACTGGAATAAATGAAAGGAGAATTGGGACTGTGCTACCAGAGAGTTTAATCATAACAGCCAGAACAAAGCTACATGCAGGGAGCTTAATTATGCATTTGATGCATGAGAAGAATACCCATTTAATTTAATTACCATTGCTTTTATGCAGCAACTTTATAACCGAGTCCAAAGACAAAACTGTCTGAAACATCTACATATTACATGTTAACACCATGTGGCAAGGGCTGCTTCATGAAATCAGGACTCCTGAAGGTATGATCATTTCCTGGTTTCATTTCAGGAGCCAAAGATCAAAAAAACCTGAAACTGAATACTATTTTCATTCACTATTTTCACCACATTTCTCCTGTATTTAAAGAAAAAAAAATTAAGAAAATGCTTGCAATCATAAACATCTGATAGTGATTTAAATGTTGCTCTGGCAACTATAACTGCATAAAGTACACAGCATGAAACACCAAACTTCCAATAATAATATATTATCTTCCCCTACTGGGCAAAGAAAAACCTTTCATCTCTGGGTCTCCCTAACAACATGTATGGACAAATGACAAGTTTTACAAAGGACATACACAGTGGATTATTTGGTTTTTACCACATGAATTGAGAGCTTGTCAAAAAGTCACCCACCTGGTTTATGATTTGAATCATGCAACTGCGTAAATTAGGATGTGATAAGAGTCAAATACAAGTAACATATCTAATCATTGTTCTGCTTTCACAGCAGTTCAGGGTTATCTTCAGAGTAAAGATCAATGTGCTAAAAGAAAAAAAATGAAGAACTAAAATAAAGCAAAATAAAGTAAATGTAACTAATGACAAATCAAAAATATCCGAAACAAATTACAATAAGCTGTCATGTTATTGCCACCATTCTTAGTCACAGAAACAAACAGAGAGGGAACAAAGCACTGCTAATGGAGCTACATTCTAAAGTAACAAAATACTGTAAAAGCCAGAGACAGCAAAGAAAAGAAAGTCAAAATAAGGATATTTTTACTAAAAAGCACACAGTGAACAAATGACAAAATATTACATTAACTACTGTAGCTCCCTTCTCTGTTACAAATGAAGGCTTTTGGAAACATTTGCAGACAGCACAAATAAGAGTCTCCTGCGCTGAGGGTTTGGAGCTCCTCTACAGACCTGGGAACGCACCCCATGTGCAGAACAGTGCCTGAAGCACCTGTGAAGTGTTTGTGCCAACACAAAAACAGGACAAGTTACTCTGATAAAGTCTGTGCTGAGTAACTGGCATAAGGCCCTGGCAAGAAAGGAAGCCAGAATTCCAGTGAACCTGCTTTCATAGGAAAGCACATTGCTCTCAAATAAACCTGGTTGTTGACAAGATGACAGTTTTGACTTTTGTAAGGCACATGATTTTTGTGGGTTGTTTTTTCAATAGAACTACACAATATCAACAAAATACCTGCTAAATGAATAGCTGGCTAATGCAGAATTTGCAAAGAGGACTGATGATGATACTTGGTATTTTTATTGGAGATTCAAAGATAATGATAAAAATTACAGCTGATACAATCTGTAGATCACACGAAGGTTGGCTGAGAGAGTATGGAAAAGGCTCCCACACAGAGATACCTAAGAGCAAAGTGTTCAGGTCATCAGCCCTGAGTAAGGGACAACAACCTGTACATCAATTCCTCTGAAAGACTTTGTGGTCATGACAAACACCTGCCGTATCAAAAAGTGGATGGAAGAACAGGGGGCGTTCCAAGTAGAACTGAATTATTGTATGAAGTGCTTTTGAGTTTGGATGTGAGGCTGACACAGGAACTGATCACCTTGATCTTAATCCCAAAGGAAGAAAAATAAGAGCTGTTGAGTGCTGTAAGACAGCCTACAGAAAAATCATTTGAGGAAAATTTTTTATGCTTCTCAAAGACAACTGAGAAAGGACAGATGCATCAACAGATCAAATGGCACCTTCAGGTTCTTAGAAAAAGACCTCACCAGAAAATACATCTGAAATCTAAACATTTTAAATAGCTAAGGTAGGCAATGAAAAGCAAAAACTCATAAGGAAAGCTACAGCTCCTTGTACATTTTAGAAATTGGAAATACCTACTATTCTAGAAAATCTGACATACTTAAAACCAAGGCTTTAGGCGGGAAAAGCCATGAAATCATGTGGGTTTTGGCATGGCAAAGGTCAGAAGGAGCAGTGCAGCCTTGTGGATGGTGTCGAACATACACTGTTAACCTTGGATTTGCTCACCCTTTGTAGTCACTTCTAACTTTATTTCAAAACCAGCTGAGCCCCAAACTGCACCAACATTGCCCTCCCATCATTTACACAGCAGCATTTCACCAGCATCTTAACACATCCTGGAGGTTATTGAGTTGTTCTGTTGCTTCTTGCAACTTCTCCAAGAGTTTAACTGTGGGTTTTAAACATACCCCTGCCAACAGGAAGAGCTTCTGCATTACAGCACTGATCAATGAGCTGATGGCAGTGTTCCACCATGGATTCCAGCTGTGCTTTGTCATAAGAAACTCCTAAGAACCTCACCAGTTGCTCAACCATTGTTGCAAGGTCCTGGAAGAGAAGATTTAAACCCCAGTTTATTTTACAGTATTGCAAGCTTTTTTTTAAAATGAGTTTAAATATTCCAAAATAAGTTAGATCCTGATGAACGTAAAAAATACAAGTGCAGAATTTGTAGAAACACCACTGTCTTGCAATTTTGCCACCTTTGAATTTGCTGAAAACAAATACATTCCAAGTAATGAGGGTAAGACAGGTTGGTCATGGTCATGTAATCTCTTCAAATATGGAATGGGGAACTGCAAAGCAACAGGGATGTTTCCCACTCCAGAGATCACCACCCCCTTAACTCATCACTTGGGAATTTCAGTGCATTTTAGAAGATTTAAAGCTTACTTTGATTTTGATCTTTGTAAAAATCAATGACCTCAAATGTTGGGACAGCCCTTCCTTCACCGGCAGCTTCTGGGGCTGCCCTTGTGGAGATGGACAGGATTTTGTCTTTTTACAGGTTTAGAAACAAGAGCTGGGTTTTTGCTATGTCTGCATTAGTTACCCAGTCAAATAACACTATGAAATATTTTCATTAATTCTTAGAAACATCACACTGAAATAAGAAATGAAAACCAATGTTCTGTGGAGTTTTTCCACTATATTTCTATACAGTGGATGCAATAATTGTGTTGACCTTACACTGCTTACTACACTGCTTTCAACATTGTTTCACAGAAAACAGTAGGAATAAATGCCAAATGTATAGGACAAAATACTGATTATATAATTTTTTCCATTCATAGAGCAAGATATTTCTTTTAATGAATGCCCGGGGCTGAATGTAGCAAGTACTCAACAGTTTCACATCACAATGAATTCACATCATTGCCTCCTCTGCAAGCACTTTGGTGCCTGTGGATGACTCAGTCCTGAATAAATTCATATATATTTATAAAAGTCCATAGAAGCTACTGAATGCCAGTGCTTTAAAAAAGTTATCAGACATTAGGGAGTCCAAATATGGACATGAGCAAATTTTGTGCTTTACATATTTCCAACACTAGGATGCTAAATGTAAGTAAAACATATTGCTACATCTAACCTACCTTGTGCATATCTTCATACTTGAGAAAAAGCACATTGGCATCCATGTGATGTTCCCAAAACTCTTGCACATGTTCAAACCACGAACCATATCCTACTACAAAGACATTGTGATTGGCATGAGTAAAATAAACACTTTTGTTATAAAACCATTTTCAAAAAGGAAAAAAATTGACTGGAGTGGTCCAGAGCCCCAGGAGAAGAGTCTCATTTTGACCCATTGCCATGTACAGCAAGGAATTTAAGTTAAAAGTTTTTTTATCAGTTTGGAAAATTCAAGAGAACTAACAAGGTGAAGATAAAATATTCAACTGAAAAGGCCACCAGGTTTCATGAGGGACCTCTTGGACACCTGACTGC
>VYZS01020611.1:0-10443 GCA_013400695.1 Neodrepanis coruscans | reverse complement strand
CATGTATGTACCTTGATGCCATATTTTCCAGTTATTCTGTTCCTAAATGAGACTCAGGATTCCAAATAAAGACTGAAATTGTGGTGTTATATTGCCACTATTCTGGAATGACAACTAAATATGGATCAGAGGGCCCAATTTTCAGAAATCCTTATATTAATGCCCCTGAGTCAACAGTGACTTGTCAAGGCAGTTTGTGGGACACAAGGAAACTAAATCCAGATCTTCTGAAAGCAACAACTTAAGACTGGATTTAAAACAAGTGTTAAAAGCACAATTTCCAGCAACATTCTATAAGCACAGTCTTAGATTTTTAGCTTTATTAATCAGGTTGTTTTTCCACTTGCAGCTACCAGCTTTTAAACCAAAACCAAGAAGCTAAACCCTGCTTGTTTTTCACTAGCCTTACATCAGAAGATGCAGACATGGGGCCATTAATCCCAAGTTGTGTTTTGAATGTGCTTCACCAGAGGCTACAAACAGCAATATTGAGAACTGTATTTTATTTAGAGGTAAAATCTACTTTGTTTACTGTTTACATTCGTGTATTACCCATAGCATTAGTGCTACTGTGTCTAATACAGTGTCCTAAAGCACTGCTGTCATGAACTGGTAACAAAGCACTGCTATGTTTGGCTAATGCATTAGAATTATTCTTAAAAAAAAATGGCCTGACTTCTAGTTCTCCCCTACATTAGCACAGTAACTACTCAACAGAGGACAGAATGAAAAGTGTAGAACTGATCACAGTCCATCTCAGGCTGCTGAGGCACCTCCACTTTCACACAGCAAGGCAGGAGATGCAGATATTCCACACCTCACACCAGCTTGGAGAAATACACCTCCTGACACTTTGGAGCAACACCAGTAAATAAAGCACACCAGGTCCTGTTCTCTGGGAGAATGTGCATGGCAGCAAAATACACAGAGATGATTCTCAAAAGCAGACAGCTTCATCCATCACTTCTTGGGAACAGCCCTGGCTCTGGCTATCTCCCACACCACACTGGGGAACTCACTGTGGAAGTGCAGAAGTGCCAGGGAATGTTCTGTAGGGACACAGCATGGATGACAGCTTGTCAGAGCCTCTGCCTGCTGTACAGGTTTACCAGTGCAGCCATGGTGAAACAGGTAACTGCATTGTCTAGGTTTCCTACTTTATAAACCCACAGAAAAACAGCTCAGGAATCACATACTCCCCTAACCATTGCATCCAACTCACGGCAACACCATTTGCCTTCTGATTTCACCATATCCAGCTGTCCTGGATTTTGTCACAGGTACCTGCTGTTGTTTGGTAACTGATATTTCTTGTTACCAGATATTCAAAGGGAAAAGCATTTTACTCTTCTCATTAAGCTTCAGCTGGGCTGCCCATATCTATGACTGCATCAGGTGTCATCACTGATAGATTGACTTCACACAACCTGCTCCAATTCACTTCAAGTTAGATCAGCCAGAAGAGCTGAAGGAGTTTTTATTTTTGACATCAACTCAGCTAGCAAATTTTGTCTGGGACAAACTAGAATCCATCCACACAACACTCTGCAGGTTGTTTTTCCAAGAGAAATTGCAAACAGCAGGCTAAGAACACTAACATCCTGCACTAGCACAGATGCTTTCCAAAGAGCACATCTACCTAGTCCTTAGATTACTGCTCCTCCAGTTTCTCCTCACCAAACACTGTTCTCCTCACAGTGCTGGGCAAAAGGTGCATTGGCACATTTTCACATCTTACCTCCTCTGCAGAGCACACTTAAGTACATGCCAGCCTTATCTCAGGTGTACCCTGCCCTCCTGCTCCCTCTGGTAGTCCTGTTCTCCCAAGTTTTTAGAGCCTATACCAATAAACATGCCTAAATTGCATTGTACATCACCCCAGCAGGAGCTCACCATCTCC
The DNA here is from genome assembly GCA_013400695.1 of Neodrepanis coruscans. Taxonomy (NCBI): domain Eukaryota; kingdom Metazoa; phylum Chordata; class Aves; order Passeriformes; family Philepittidae; genus Neodrepanis; species Neodrepanis coruscans. Next base: position 8,543 of record VYZS01020611.1, on the reverse strand, counting down.
AACAGCAAGTGTCCTCACTGTGCCTAATTTCCCTTCATTTTCACACACTGTTCCAAGGACAACACTGCAGAGAACTTTGTTGTAATGACAAGTCATTGCTTTTTAAAATCACTCTCAAGGACTTCATGATGTAAAAAAGAACTGCACAGCTGCCCTTAGCACCACTGATTTCTAAGACAACTTTATCACTATGTTCTGTTCTACAGAGCCATAAAATATGGTCTGTGGGTAAATGCAGAGCCTAAGTGAGCTCTGCTGATGGAAATAGGAGCAGAAATAAAGAGACAATAGGGCATCTCTTAAACTTACATTGAGGTAGCTCTCATCCCCTTTGCTGTGAACGCACTCCTTTGCCCATATGCTAATTCCTCATATTTCAGAAAATGTCTGTCACTACTCAAAATGCAACTCTCTGCCTCAGTTCCAATCCCTTCCAGGAAAATTGTTAGGCAAAACCTGCCTACACATTAATGTGCATTTGCATATATTAGGTGGTTAAATTCAAAGAAGACAGCACACGCCAATAGCGTAATGTGAAACAAATGCAGCTAAGAGTTAAATATTAAGAAAAAGCAGCACATTTGTTTCAGAATTTCCAGAAACATCTTTACCCTCTACACAACCTGTTCAGTCAGCTATTGCTTGTCTCAAGTGAGGGAGTAAAGCATTTTCTCACACAGAACTTCCCCCAAATTACAGCTGCACTAACCATGCTTCACAAGGTACCTATGCCCACACTAATATTCAGCACAGTTACTCCCTCTGTCTGCTGGACTGCAGTTTCAAGCAAACTACAGCCATTTCTATTGCTGCTCCTCAGAAATGGAAATAGATCCAAATGGGAGTATAAAAAAGGAGCAACCAATCCATATCACCACAGGTTTACAAAACTGCAGTGAAATCATTGAAGAAAACACATTCTTTCTGGTGATCCAATAGAGGCACTGACACTGAGCATTATTAACATGCACTCAGCTAGACCTGGACAAAGCAATCCAGTTTTAGCAGTGCCTGTAGCTATTCTGTGCTGCTCTGGCAACACTGATCAACTGCAGACAGGCTTTTAACTGGGTGGTTATCCTGTGTTTATGATGGCCTTGCACCCACAGGTAGCCAAGAGGGCCAACAGCACCCTGCCTTGGATCAGGAATAGCGTGGGCAGCAGGACTCAGGGACATGATTGTCCCACTGTGCTGGGCACTGGAGAGGCCTCACCTCAAATCCTTGAAGGTCTCTTCTAACCTTGATGATTCTGTCACACTGGTCCTGTAACAGGACACTGCAAAGCAGCCAGTGTAGTGACAGACCTGGAGTGCTCCATGTAGTCATTGTGTGTCTTCTGAAACCCACTTTCACCTCACCTGCATCACATTTATCTCTTTTTTTTTGTGGTCTTAAGTGGATTTATTACTCTGGATGCAGTGAAGGGCTCATTCAGCACCATTGTCTGTATCCCATATGGTGATTTAATGCCATTATACATCATTTAGAACTCACAGCCTTGTAAAGGATGATGGCCTTCACATGCAGCACAACAAAGAGAAGATGATATAAGCTTGCATTTTTTTTAAATTACAGATTGAGTTTGGCATTTAGTGACAAAAATCCCTCCTCGTGTTTCTCCAGGACCCTTCCTTTAACTTTAATCATTGCTATCTCAGCAACACTGATTTAACCAGGTAAACCTCTCCTACACTCTCAGCCCCGCAACATGCATCTCTCCTGATCTTCCTCAGTACCCCTTCCCTCCCTTCACAGCAGCTTTCCTACCCCTACAGCCCAATTTGGCTAAGATATTATAATGATATATCATTCCTCTGCACGAAACATCTTCACAGGATTAACACAAAATAAATACATTATTTCTTTCGTCAGAGCCTGGCAAAGAGTTTGGTTTACACAACCATTATTATTGCAGCTCTGGTGCTCCACCTTCCTGGACTCTCCAAGGTGTTACACAAGCTCTGAATAAGGTCAAAGTGATGAGACACTGGGTACTTCATGTTATTAATCCTCTGTTTATTGCTCCCTCCCACTGAGAGAGGCATTATTATGTGTTCAGTTTTAATGCCTCGATGCTTAACTCCATTTCAGAGAGCCATAATTTGCTTGTTTCCTCTACAAAAATATACCTGTGGGTGACACCCCTTTGTCTATGAATGACAAATTTGGTAGAGGACAAACACATCCATGTGCCTCCAGTGGAAAATGTGGGCAAAAAAGATTATGACTTCCCCAAGGTCACAGAATCTGTAGCCACAAATTGGTGTCACATGTCCAGTGTACCAAACCCTGCATCACTGAAGGGACAATACAGGGGGAAGTTCCTGCCCCTCAGCACAGGGTGTATGAATCCCTGGTGTGCCCAAACAGAGAAAATCTTCACTTAAGATTAAAAAAATAATTCAGCCCAAGGTTCAAGACCTTTGCTTCCTCTCATTAATACCTTCACTATGACAAATAAACACAAAATGAGAATGACTGGCTGGTGGGTTTGGCCAATTTACATAACTTTCTAATTCTTTAGTCTTTGAGATCATTGCCACTTAATCCAGTCAACAGTGACTTGACACGTCCAGAATACAGTTTTTGCCCTGGGTAAAAGCCTTTTTTCTTTTATTCCCTGAGCCTGTTTACCAAAGAAACCCAAGTTCCTGAGTTTTGCACTGCTTAACAGCAGGGAAGCAATTATGCTAATTTTGCAAAAGACCCAGCAAAACCTATTAGGTAACTGGAGAGTTCTGAACCATTTGTTCTGCCTCTAGTAACATCACTTCTCTGGGTTTAAAAAAGGCTCATGAGACAAACACTGCTAGCTAGATAATAATGAGTTTCCCTTAACAACAGATTTTTCTTCTCCACCTTTATTTCCTGATTGAGGCACATAAGGACCTATTCAATTCCACCTGCATTGAAATCAAGTCAAATGCATCAGTGGCAAACTTCACACTTTCTTCAATTACTTATTATTTGATAGGTTTATTTATCATTTCTTTGCCTAACAATATTTAAATCAACACCTGAAGGTATTTTGAGCTATTTGTAAATAAAAGAAACTCATTTCAAAAGGACTTGGAAAGCACAGGAACCCAGCAGCTCTGACCCCCAGAAATATTTATCTACAGATGTTCCTTTCTGCATCTGAATGGAATAAGTTTAAGCCATGGGGTGTTTACTCTTCTAAACGGTTTAAGGAGCATGACTTCAGTCATCAAGAGCATGAAATCAGGTTCAGATATGGGTCCCTAAATGGACAGCTCCCAAAACACACCCCCATCACACAATGCAGTTTGCTTTCTGTCTGAGCAATAATTCCATTCTTTCTGGCCAGTCGGTATGAGAACTGATGCATATCTATACAGTATTAAACCAGAACAATATCTAAGTTCTATAAATTCCTTAAGGAAACCAAAGAATTGATGTTACTATAAAAAAAGTTAAATACTATATCCTGATTTTAAAGAGATTAAATTGTTCATTCATATTCAGAAAACTAACACAGGTTCCCTGTCATTCCATGGAGGAGAGTATGCATCATGTATCAGAAAACAGAGTGAAAGGAAAAGAACCCTAAATGTATTTTGTGTAAAAAACTCTTCATTTTTAAGCCAGCTTCATGATTTCTTGAGGCATGCCTCTGGGCCAATAACATTTGCATTAATTCCTTAAATGAAAATAGTTTAAGCTCAAGGCACCAAAACCTTGCAGAGAGAGTAGGGCTATTAAATCCAGTATAGCAAAACCTGGCTCTTTTGCAACTGCAAAACTGGTGTTGCAAAATAACACGAACAAAACTCGTGGGAAAAGTTGCACCTGACAACATTGCAATACACTTTGCTAACAGATGGACCTTCTGTGCACACAGAATCTTTCAAACAAACAATGGACAACTCAAATGAACTTTCTCTGGTTCATTTCAGGTAACATTAGAGGTGGGTGTGCAGGAATTTGAAAGAGGAGAGCCCTGTACACACATGAAAGATGTCCCTGAACTCATCTGCCAATTCCCCACTGGCACTTCATTAAGCCAAAGGCCTGGAGTCATCACATTCCCTACCAGCCCATGGACAGTTACAGAAATCCAGTGCTGCAAGAAAAACTCAAAAAAATCCATAAAAACACCTCCAGACAGGTAAGTGTCACATGAAACACCTGCTTTTTGACCTGTTGTCTGGCACCAATGCAAGTTCTCACAAACTGGTTGGACTTGAAGCTGATGCTTGCCCAACAGTTAACATTTTCCCATACAGAACTCTATGAAATTATTTGGCCAAAGAACCAACATGGGGGAGAGAGCTTCATTATGAATGTAAATAGCTCACTTTCACAAATTACCAGCTTTGCAAAAGGCATTAATTTGTGGGCTTTGACCCAAGAATGCAAAATACACATTCATTTAGAACACATCCAAGATGGTGTTCAGAGAGCTGCTGTACAGCACTTCTGAGCAAAGCAAAGGGACAGATCAGGTGCAGTCACAACAAAACACTGAGTGAACCTGAACTCAATCATGTACTTCAGGGACTGATTTAATGCCACTGAAGTCATCCACCTAAAACACAGCTAATTTAACTCTTAGCATGGTGACTGAGGGAATACCAGGGAAGAATCTGCTGATTTATTAATTCTGTAGTTTAAGTTCACAGAGGAGAATTTTCATTTTCAAGTAGGGGGTAAAAAGTCCACAGTATGAGAGAGTTCAAGGAAAGTTGTGATAGAGGCACACTGTTAATAGCAAACACTGTCTTACCTAGGAACCAATCTGTCATGGGAGCTCCAATTATTTAATTCTAGAGAAAACAGGATTGTGGTTTATATTTGCTCCTGCACAGCTCAGTGTGTCCCATTCATCCTGCACATCCTAAACCAGAAAGTCACCCAAAAGATGAAACTTTTGACTTTTTTCCTCAAGACCAGGAGCACACCTCATTTGAGGGCATGCATCTCAATAAAAGGTTGTCTATACTTACAGTATACGCAAACATGCACATTTACATGGTTACATGTCTGACTCTCGGGGCTTTAGGCATAAGCTTTAGTCCAGCAGCTCCCAAAAGCTGTTACCATTGATTGGACACAGGTGCTAAGAATAATTAAAGATATAAGAAGGACCATTATTCAGCCATCCATCAGTGGAAATCACATTAAAGCAGAGCCATTTTCCATTAGGCTTATTACATTATTTCAAGTAAGGCCACTAGTACATTTGATTTTCTACCATCACTGGACCAGCTTTTTCCTGGATCACTCCCAATTTACCAATAACTAACTATTTCCAAGCACTACCTCCATTTTCTACCCTAAAATACTGCTGTCAAAAATATTCCTGAAATGTTCTTCAAATGCAGTTTATTAACAGAAACTAGACAAGTGGTTCCATCCATTTTTTACCACTCAATATCACCAGGCTAAGCTAAAGCATTTGATCCCAAATAATTACATTTTGAGCACAAAATCTGTTTTGTGGACCTGCTTTTTCTGTTACAGCAACATTACAAAAATTCTGACTAGATCTAGTAAACAAAAGAATTCTGTCAACACAGACACAGGGAGATGAAGTTATCGTTATGGTAATTGTCAGAAGCTTGGAGTTCTGGATTTAATTCTGGCTTTGCTGTAGACTTCCTGCATGACCTTGGCTCGATCCTAGGACAGCCCAATTTCTGCTGAAGTGCCTGTCCCTAGTCAGCAGCCCCTCTGATCATTCACTCAGAAGCCCTAAATAAGCTGTAATCCACATAGAATCAGCTGACAAAGCAAGCTCCAACAGCCTTAGTAGACTTGAGGATACAAAAAGGTAGAGCCTAAAGATGTTCTTGTTACCTAGAGCCCATTCCCACTACAGGGACATCAGATCACTGCCCACCCAAGTACTCTCTTTCCTGGCACACGAAACACTGTGGCACCTGTTATGATCCCAAGGCTGCTCTCCCAGCTCCTGCAAACAACACTACCTCCAGTTCTGATGTCCCACTTCACAACCTTTTCTTTCCCCCAGTTAGTAAATCCACTTGTACCACTGCCACTGACTTCATAAGTGGACAGCTCCCTGTCGCTGGCCTCAGCTGGGGCCCCAACAGACCTAACAGGATGTTGCTATACTCACAAAACAGCAAATTAAATATCATTATGCAAGCTGGCTTCCCACAGCCAAGTGTCTAGCCATCCAGAGTAAGCTATTGCCAGCTGATGGATTAAGGATATTGTGGCTGGCTGCTGGACACTGAGGGCATTTAACAACATGCCAAGATGAACTTGGGGTGCAATACAAGCAGGTACATTCTAAACACAGATTCTCAAAACTGACATCTGAAGACAAAGACTTAAATACTCTTTGTGCTGCATCCTATAAATCCTGAAAGAGACAGTTTAAAAGAAGAATTAAAATGTAGCTGTCTACTCCTAATCCTGCTATTTTGGGGGCCATCCACCAACATACCATCCCTTACCTAAGGTATTACCTATCAAGATCTTGCCATTTTTAACAACATCATCAGAAATTAAATACTAAAAAATGTAAAGAAAAATACTTGAAACTGGTTGAGAAATGGCAACATAATAGATGCTAAATCGTGGGAAATGTGCCTGCTTGAAGCACCAAGAAATTGAGAAGCATTAGCCTTTCATACAACAAACAATGAAGCAAGTCAGAAACCTACAATACTGAAACGTCATTTCACAAGGGCATTTACAGACCTCACATCTTGTCTCCAGTGGACTTTGACTTTTCTAGAAACAGATCATCTTATTGTCAGGAGAAAAAGTCACTCAAGAATGAACTTAATAAGGAAGACTTGAGCTGATTTTATCAAGTGGGGTGCAAATCTCCCATCTTGTCTCTCTGAAGGCAGTACTACATCCATGTTAATTCTCTTTAAACACTCTTGATTGGAAACAGAGAAGAAATCAAGAAACACAGCATTAAAAGCAGACACCAAAACTGTACACTAGAGCCAAAGGATGCACCTACTGGCGCAAATCACAGTTATACTGCAAAGGGAGATACTTCTGGTGATTCAGACAGTGCAGCAAGGATGCACTTGGAGCACATGTTCTCCCAGAGCGATCTGGGCGGCCGCCTCGGGAGCGCAGCGCGGAGGGAAGGCTGTGGAGCAAGCAGCAAACATGTTCCCCATGGCACAAACCGGGATCCTGCCCTTCCACATCCCCCTTGCCCGCAGCAGCATCTTCATCCCCGAGCTGTTCGACCAGAGGGCGGTCTGGACCCCACTGGCGTGTGCCTGCGCTCCAAGGGTCCCCCACGGGATCCCTGTCCGCCTCCTCCGTGCCTGAGACGGGACGGGCCGTCCCTCAACCCTGCGGAGCTGCGGAGGCCGCAAGGCATCCCCCGCAGCAGCGCAGCAGCTCCGGGCTCAGGGCATCATCCCCCGGGCAAGGGGCATCTCCCGCCGCAGGACATCAGCCCTCGGGCAAAGGGGCATCATCCCCCCGCACTCGCGGATGGCCAAGGGCTAAGGCCTCGCCCCGACATCCCGCGGGGACCGCGGAGCACCCCCGCACCCGGCACCGCGGAGCATCTCCCGCATCCCCGCTCCCGGCACCGGCTGCGCTGCGAGGGAGAGAGGAGAAGGAGGAGCCGCCTCCCCGCAGCCGGGGCAGCCCCCGCCCGCCTACCTGATTTGGGGTAGGTGACAATCCAGACGTCGCTGTCCCTCACCGGGAAATTGGCGATCTCCTCCATCTTCCCGCGGCAGAAGGGCGGCAGCCGCACCCCATTGTACTCGAAGTACTTGCTCTCGAACTCGCAGGGCGTGCTGGGGGTCTCGGCCTCGCTCTCCGCCATCCTCGTCCCTGCGGCCGCGGGGGAGGCCCGCATGCGGGAGGGAGGGAAGGGAAGGGGAGGGAAGAGAAGGGGCGGGCGAGGCAGCCCTGGCCCCGGCACAGCCCCGCGCACGCACGGGCGGGGGCTCCGCGCACGGTGATGTCATGAGCGGGGACGGGCGGAACGGACGGAGGGATGCAGGGAGGGATGCAGGGATGGATGCAGGGACGGATGGATGCCCGCCCGCCCCGCAGCCTCGTCTCCTCTCCGGGCGGCCAGGGAAACAGGAAGAGATAGAGGGATGCAGGGAGAGTTAGATGCCCGCCCGCTCCGTAAGCCCTTTCCTCTGCGGGCGGGCAGAGAAACGGGAAGGGATGGAGGGGCGGATGGATGCCCGCCCGCTTCACAACCCCTCTCCTCTGCGGGAGGGGATACAGGTAGGGATGGAGAGATGCAGGGATGCCCTGCCGGCCTCACCCACGCCTCAGCCCTCACCCTTCAGAGCGGGCAGGGATACAGGGATAGATGATGGAATGCAGGGATGCCCTGCCGGCCTCCCCCGCCCCACAGCACTCTCCACCGCGGGCGGGTCGCCTCCCACACAGGGCCGGGGCAGAGGCAAGACTTGCCACCCTCCCCCTACCCACCCCGGGCAGCGCCAAGGCCCAGCCCCAGAGCGGGCAGGGTCAAGCTGGGAAGAAGGTCACCAGGGGCTTGCCCCACTCCTGCACCGAGCCCAGGCACGATCCAGAGAGGGGAG
>VYZS01020607.1:11306-21847 GCA_013400695.1 Neodrepanis coruscans | reverse complement strand
TTTTTTTTTCTTTTCCCCGGGGCGGGTGGTCTGGCTATTATCTGCAGCTATTGCCCGGGTTCAAAAGACCACATCTCTTCCATCAGCACTGAAATCCCTTCCCCGGGGGCCTAGAGGGAGGGGGAGGGGGCTCGCGGTTTCTAACTTTCTTGAGTGTTTTTCTTCAGAAAAAGCCGAGCGGAGGCTCGCGCTGCTGGGGGGTCCTCAGATTGGCCGCGGGCTTTCTCTAATTACCCCGGTGTCTCTCCAGGAGACTCAGAGAGAGACCAGCACTACGTTGGAGTGTTTCTCACCCCAACACGGGCACTGGGAAGGCTTAATTTGTCTGTTTTGTTGCACTTTATGGTCGGGTTTTCTGTGTGTATGAAATAAACTGTGATATTTGTGTGTTTTCTTTGTTTTGGGGTGTGTCTGTGGCTTCTCTCGGACATCTCTTGTCAAAAATCGCTAAATTTGTGGTAAAACCACAACATTGCCCAGTGATCAGGATACCTCAAGGAAAACCTGGTATTCAAGCTGCGCTTGAACAGGTGTTTCAGTTTAATGAATAATTTTCCCTCAGCTCATAGGCAGACATTTGGTTAAAATACTTAAGGCATCTCTCCACTCAGCTCACTGTTTGCTCCAGCTCCAATTTCTGGAGGCCTTCTTGACTTGATACCGTATATTGCCTTCCTGACCTAATTCTGTGTAGGTGACTGGGTACCAGTTTAGGTAAGATACACACTACAGACAGCACACAGAACAGCCAGAGTGCCTGTTTACCTTGCCAAATGCAACATGGAGTTTTCTGAGTTAGCTCGGGGCGTAACAGAAGTACAGTCATGCTGGGGAAACCACCTGTTGCATGATCAAAAGTGAGATTAAAAAAATTGAGGAAATCACCATATTAATGTGTATATATTACTTCTAGTGCCAAAGCTAACAACTGAGATGTGGATGAGATTTCTCTTTGCTGAGCATATTTTGCCCCAAGGAGAAAGAAACCTCTGCACCTTGTTGCACAGGGATAAAGAAGAGAAGGGTTGAAACTAAGTAATAGAGCACTTTACAATCATATCTCTTGCTGAAATCAGAATTTGACTCCCAAAATATTATCAATGGCAATCCTGAAATCTGGTTGAGATCAAGCACTCCATTGAGAATTGTCTACTGCCCTGTAATTTTTTCCATATGGCATTACCATTTGTACACAAAATGAACATCTCTTCTTCATTCTGGAATGAAGGTGAATGCAACAGTGAAGCACTGGTCTATGAGACACAGTGCCACAGATCTGTGACCCAGGACAGGACAATTCCTCCACACCAAACCATAGGTGTCTGCAATGTGGGTAGCACCTTAGTCACTTGTGTATGTGACAAGTCTCTGCTTCTGTCTACTGTGAACAGGCGTGAGGACAAGAATATCCTGAGGTGAGAACATTGCAACACTTGTTACTATTTCACTTAACACGGTTCTCCATTCATAGCTTTCAAAACCAGAGAGTATTGGGCAAGAAAACTACAAAACTGAATCGGCATCAAGGCTAGCTTGTTTTTTTCAATCTCATGGGCTATGTTTGGGGCAGCACCAAAACTTCCAGGCTGGTAACAGCACCCCTCTTCCCCATGTATATGGGGTCATTCTTCCTACATCCAGCATAAGATCAAAGAGAGAAAGAGGTAAGACAGATGAAATTGTCCTTGGCCCTGTGTCCCCATGACTTGAACAATTAAAGCTGAAACCTTAAAAAAGGGATTGGTATGTCTTATTTTTCATGGTGCTTCAGGTACACTGGATCAAAATAGTCTCTTTTTACTTCTGTGAAGTAGAACTTGGGTTCTTGATAGGAGTTACGAAATAACTGCAGTGGGGAAGTGCTGACTGGGACCATACCACACGGGCTCTCAGTCCCTCCTAGAGCCAGGTACTGACAAGCAACTGTTGCCTCCATAGAGCTGTACGAAATTGTGAAACTCATAGAACAGCAGTCAGGATACAGCCACATTGTCAGATCTCCTTAAGTCCACTTACATCATGAGAATGGCCTTCTTAAAATATAAATAAGACTAAATTATTCTTGAAGACATAGGTATGCTGAGGTATGAAAGAGAAGGATGCCAGCAGGGCCAACCACACTTGGAGAAGTATAATCCCTGTAAAATTTTAATAATTAATTTCTCTATTTAATCCTTAGAAGCCTACACCTAATGATTCTAAGACAGATTTCTGAAACACCAAGGCAGATTTATTATTTACCACAGGAGACAGAGATTTTTATTTAAAGAAGAAGCCCAGATCCTAAACTCCCCCTGAGTTTGTCTTGCAGTTACATTCAAGGGTTAATCTTCTGCCATGGTCCAGGTGGCAGGTCTCTGCAGAAGCTATTCCTATTCTCTTCTGGTGTACTTGACCAATTTTTCTCCCCAGGACCCCTGCCCGAGGGTCTTGGCCTAATTCAGAGCCACGAGGGAGCGAGGACAGGCTATGTTTGACACCTGTAGAAGCATTGTTGCACCCACTGCCCTGTAGTTTGCAGGTCCATCAGTGCTGTCTTCACTGTACACCACCCACCCTGAAAACTCTAGGGGTTCAAGGGCTATCAGGTTATCATCTCCGTGTTCCCTCCGTGTACCTTAGTTACATGTGATATGATTTGCACAGCCCACCATGACTCTATCAATTAGCTCTCAGAACTTTTAAACTATTTTTCTGGCTTGACAGAACCTCTCCTATTTTTTATTAGTATGCCCTTTCCTCTGTTCATTTTCTTTCCAATTGCTGTTGAGTATAGCTTGTAAAACTCTTCAAAGAATTCTTCCATTCCACTCATATCTCTTGAAGTTCTCTTTTCCTTTTTAGCCCCACTTACTTCTCATTTAGCATTTACACACAGTTACATCTTTTAATCTCTCGCCATAAATTAATACCATGCGCTGCTTAAGGATTTTGACTGTTTTTCTCTAAATTCCCAGTATCTGCTGATCTTTCTGCTTCTGGGGCTTGCAGACAAAACAATCAGCAGCCTACACACCATCTTGCCAGCACAGGTTACAAAGGGACAAATGGCCACTCAGGCTGTCATATTAATGCCCACTAAAGCTCATGGGCTCTCTCTGAGTTTGTTGCTGCATGTAGTGTTTTTGCATGTGGAGTTTCTGCATGTAGTGTACCTCATTTCTGAGCCTTGTGGGTAAAATAATTGTTTGTGAGAGAATTTATGTTCCCCAGATCAGCTGTGTCTCTTTTAGCACACGTTTATATCAGACATACAAGTTTATATAAAGCACACACACGTTTGTATCAAACACACACGTTTGTACAAAACACACATTTGTATCAAACCCACATGTTTATATCACACATGCTTATATCAAACACACACATGTTTATATCAAACACACGTTTGTACAAAACACACCTTATTTATAAAAAGCACACATTCGTATCAAACACCCACGTTGGTATCAAACGCACACGTTCGTATCAAACGCTCACATTCGTATCAAACACACATGGTATCAGACGCTCACGTTGGGATCAAACGCTCACGTTCATACAAACGCTCATGTCGGTATCAAACGCTCACGTCCGCACGAGCCGCTCTCTGGTTCCTGCTCCGCTCGGAACCGCCCGGGCCCTCCCGCGCTCCCTCCCGCCCCCTGGCGGCCGCGCGCCGCGATCCCCGCCGCCATCCAGCGGCGGCGTAGTCCCGCCCCCTCTGCCGCGCTGTGATTGGCTGGCGAGCATCCGCGCCCTGCCGTGATTGGCGGCGACTGGGCCGGCCCCGGCGCGGGGCGGGGTCTGGGCGGGCCGGCGGTGTCATGGAGGTGGCGCGGGACGACGTGCGGACGGCGGCGGCGAGCGCGGTGCTGTGAGGGCGGCGGGAGCGGCGGCGGGAGCGGCGGCGGGAAGGTAACCGGGGGCCGGGCGGTAACCTGCAGGACGGGCGCCCTGTCCGGCCGGCTCACGGCGGCGGGCGGAGCGGGCTGGGTGCGCCAGGGAAAGGAGGGAGAGGGGGAGGGGTCCGGCGGGCTCTGGGGGCGCCGGCTGGGATCTTGAGGGGAGCGGCGAGCTCGGGCTCTCCGCGTCGCTCGGGAGCATTCCCCGCACGGCTCTGCCCTGGGGGTGCGTGTCCGTGTCCGCGGGGCTCCGGGCGGGACTGCTCTGTGCTTGGGATGGGCCATGAGCCGGGTCGGGGTGCGGCTCGTCGCGATGTGAGAGAGAAGGAAATCGCTGTGTGGCCGGGACGGAGAAGGCGCCGGTGGGATCGGCCCCCTCCCCGCCACCAAGATCTTTCCTCATGGGCCGCGGCGCGGCCGGGGAGAGTCCCAAGGAATGCGGCTGGACGCCGACGGGCTCCAGCAGCGAGTTCTTTGGGAATAGCTGTGGGAAAACACGGTGCGGTTTGTTCTTTGCGAAGCAGGAGGTGAAAACATTGAGAATCCTTCCTTTTGCAGGTTTATGACAAGCACAGCCTGCGCTTCGTCGGGACCTTGTTCGGAGTCTCCATGTTGTCCCATCCAGCTGAAGCTGCTCTGAGAAGAAGCCGGGGACGTTCTGTTTGGGCCGAGCACTTCCAATAAGCTCCCGGCTCCGAAAAAGGCGGGCGTGTGTCCTTCAGGAACGAGCGAGCCCCAAACTAAATGGATCTGAAGACCGCGGTCTTCAACGCAGCTCGTGATGGGAAGCTGCGGCTCCTTTCCAAGCTGCTGGCGAGCAAAACGAGGGAAGAGGTGGCCCAGCTGATGTCGGAGAAAACCAACGGTGCCACGCCGCTCCTGATGGCAGCGCGGTACGGGCACCTGGACATGGTGGAGTACCTGCTGGATCACTGCTCTGCCTCCATCGAAGTTGGGGGCTCGGTGAATTTCGATGGCGAGACAATCGAGGGGGCCCCGCCGCTGTGGGCAGCATCGGCCGCCGGGCACTTGAAGGTGGTTCAGTGCCTGCTGGATCACGGTGCCTCCGTCAACAACACCACCCTGACTAATTCCACGCCGCTCAGAGCTGCCTGCTTTGACGGACACCTGGAGATAGTGAAATACCTGGTGGAGCACAAGGCAGACCTGGAAGTGTCGAACCGTCACGGGCACACGTGCTTGATGATCTCCTGTTACAAAGGCCACAAAGAAATTGCTCAGTATTTGCTTGAAAAAGGAGCTGATGTTAACAGGAAAAGTGTTAAAGGTAAATCGGACTCTTTACTGACGTTGTGGTAAATAGGGGTAAAATTACTCGTTTGCTTCTTTAGGAGGCAGACATCCAAAAGTATTATTCTCTTCTCAGAATGGAAGAGTAAGAGATAAAGCGTGTTTACCTATGATTTTACTCTTTTTAGTGTGCTCTTTTGTTCACATGGGTTATAAAGTTTAATTTTAAATGGATACATTTTAATCTTAAACCCCTAATTCTTAAAAAGACTTGGTCATATGAAATGTGAGATTTCTGCATGAGTTAAAAGCTGCTAAACTTACTGAGAACTCCTCTTTGTAGTGGGTTGGTGTAGCAACAGACTCAAATACATGAGTATGTGCTCTTGGTTTTCATACTATTTCGTAAGAGAAAAACATAAAACTGCAGCGTGCTGGTGAGGGTAGTACAGGAAAACGTGCATAAAGGAGGAAAGGTAAATTTTGCATGGGAAAATGAATAGTCATTTTGTTTTTCACCCTCTTCCTTCAAACTAGTGAGCAATTTCTGACCTCTTTCAGTATTAGAAAACAAAAACACGTATTAAGATTAAAAAAATGGAACTGCAGGTGACTGATCTCGACAGAAGGACTTCCAGTGGCACACAGAGCACAGAGTGGCCCCAGTGTTACCCCTCAGAATGAAGATTTCTGAGGGTTTTTTGCTGTGGTCAGAGTTAATTGGACGTCTTGGCTTGAGCACTGGGGGTTTTATTACATCTCAGATTTGTATCTGGGTGTGATATTTGCCTGAAAAGCGCACCAGTTATTGCAAGTTACAGTTGATTTTTTTAGCTCACTGGGCCAGGATTTGATGTATTAATATCTAATAATAATTCTTTTTGTAGCAGAATACTTTTACCACGTGTTTCAGGCCAGTTACATTTATAACACTGTACTGCATCTTACAGTTACTTTTTTTTAAACTATACTTGCTGTGTAGAGTATTGTAGGATACTGGTAAACATGAAATCTGAGAGTAGTCTTTGGAAAAGCTGCTTGGTTAAAGATGTGCTTTTTCAGCAAATCCTGCAGATTCGTGGTTCTTAATGTAAAGAAAGCTGAACTTCAGATTTGTCACAGAGGTGGGCAGAGCAAAATAAATCTTTCTTTGTAAGGGTTTGAGGTTGCTTGTGAGTCATCATGGGCTTCTGGTAGGATAAAAATGTCATTTTCCTAAACTGTTCTTGGAACAGCAGCCTAAGTATAGTGTGTGTAAACAACTGAAAACTTGAGTTTTGGTTTTAAACCTCCCCCTTTATACAGGAGATATGAACAGAGCAGTGCTGGGAAATATTTGGTGTCACGGGGAAAAAGGTGTAGCTGCAGTTCTTTTCCTCCCTCACTTTGTATTGGGGGAATTGGCTTTACCCTGCTCATCCTTTTTGTTCACTTTACTGGTGCATTGGAATTACTTGTCTGTGTTTGAATGACTGAGTGGCAGCCACACACTCCTGAGGGTTTCCTCAGTGCTGTCAGTCATGATCTTGATTCCTTTCTGCTCCCTTCAGTTTCTGTGTGAGTTCCCTCCAGGTACACGAGCAAAGGTTCTTAAGGTGTGTAACTGATCTGTAATTAAAGAAATGGGGTTGGATATGATTGAGCTCATTAAAAATCGTTTTATACTTCCAACAGCCATGAGCACAAATGGTTGTGTGTAGGTAGTAGATATCTATTGGTAAGAATGTGGAAATCCTCCCTGATGGGACAGGGACGTGCTTTTTGTTGTATTAGAAAAGTCTGATCTCTAAAGTCATTCAGTAGGCAGTGGTGAGGTGAAGCAAACAAAAAAGAAAGTGCTACAAACCCTGAAAGTGAAAGTCATCTGTGAAGAACTGAGGAAAATTGGTAGCCCCAGGTACTGCAGCAGTGTGGGCATTTCAGTTGCTAAGCCTCATCAGGTAACACCTCAGTTTAATTTAAGTATTAATATGAATACTTAACTATTATTTTTAAAATGGATCCAACAGAAATCATTCTAAATTGTTACATTCCACCTCAATGACTCCTGTGTGCTACTTTCAGTTTCTGCTCCTCCCTGCTGTGAACTAAACAGTTGACAAGTGTGTCTGGGCTTGTAGCAGGAAGATACACAGAGCACCTGAGTGCTCTGCTCTTCAGTACCAAAAGTTGTTTCTGCTCTTGTGATGTGAGTGCTTTTTAGGTAGGGCCCCTTCCTGGGCTGTGTAGAGATGCCTGTTGTTTCTATGAAAGGTGTAAAAGCTTCAGCTACTTTAAATTTTCTTGCATTTAAATTTACAGTGCTCCCTGTAAGAGCAGAACCACTGTTCTGCTGTTGTGGGAGATCCACAGTAGCTCCTTTCCTAGATACTGTTCTTGCAGCCTGGGGGCGAGGCAGAGGACAAAATTACGTGTACTATTCCTTGTGGTTTTTCCACTGGATCTTCATACTGCAAAGTAGAACTTAATACACGTTTTAAAACCCAGGAAAATGCAGATATGGAAGTGTTTTGAAGTGTTGACAACTCCAGGGAAAAATCTGAATACTTGGTATGAGAATATAGGTAAGTTTACGTGCATGTGCAAAAGAACAGGTGAAAGGTGAAATTCTGCTTCTAAAATACAGGCAGAATCCCAGCTGTGTTGTACTATGGAAATTCAGAATGCAGAGGTTTTTGAAAGACAGTTATGAAAGGGCAGAAGTACAGCCAGCAAGTGATTAAGATGTTCATAAAAATGTCAGAGTCTGAGTCAGTTAAGATGCTGCAACGAGGCAAAGTGTGGGTCTGGTCCTGCCTCGCAGGAGATGGTGCTAAAGAAGGGGGGTGTCAGATGAGTGCTCTGCAGTGAAAGATGGCCAGTGGTTCAGAGTGGAAAGTATGAGCCTTGATTTGTCTTTGTTTCTACTGTTTTGCAGATCTGAACTTTAACAGGTTGCCCACACTTATATCTAACACTCAGGCCACAGAGGTGTAAGCAAAGGATTTTTTAAAAAATTATGTCGTTCACATGGACAATGTAAGCAATGGGTTTAAACTGAAGGGTGGATGGGTTTTATTACTGTACAATTGTGGAAACCAGCAAAGATATCTATAGATATAAAGCAGATACTTTATATGAAGCAATACTTTACGAAGAGAGTTAATTTGCCCGTCTTCCTAATTCATAGCCTTCTCCAGTGTACTACTCCTGCTTTAAGAAGCTGCAGATTAAAAATAAGAAAGCTTAGTAAATTTCACTTGTATGTAATAATGCCTCATGGCAAGGTTTTATCCTGGATAATGCAAGAGTAGCAGAAACCCCACTTTTTCAGAAGGAGGCAGAACCCCAGAACTAACCCTATGGTAAAGCAGAAGCTCCACTTCTGTGCTGGGCGAGGAGGGTCCTGTGCCCTTTTCTGTTCTGCTGCACTGCAAAGCCTGCCCAGGATTTGTTGTTGGAGGTGCTCCCTCACCTTCAGAACGGAGCTGTGTGTTCTGGAATACAGTGTTCCACTGCTGTGTTTCTGTGCACAGCCTTAACTTGGCAATGTGTAGGATGGGAAATGCTTACTCTCTTTATACAAGTGACAGTGGTTGTAGGGCCTTGAGATTAGTTTTGTGCTCACTGGGCTGTGTTTGTTGGATTTCATATTTAAAATACAGTATTTGATATAAATGCCCCAATAAAATTCTTTTTCATGAAGGCTGTTTTTAAAGGAGTCTTACACTTCTGTTTTAACTCCAGAGAGGACACTTAAAACCTTGCATTTTGAAAATTTGTGTTATGCTTTATCCTCCTCTGCCAGTGTTGCAGAAAGGAAGGGAATGAATGTCCATTATTGCAGAAATTATTGAGTTAAATTATAGATAAAGTACCCCTGTGCTGATAGTCATGATGGTCTGAATGCAGTGGTAATAGGGACATTATTTCAAAACACCTGCTTGAAAGGCAGGTATTTCTTCTGAACATGCCTTGAAAGTCTTCCAGTTGCTGAGCTGCTTGGTATGTGGTCTCTTTGCTCTTCAAGGGGATCTTTGTGGTTTGGTCGTGGTCTTCACTAACTCTGTCCCTCTTCTGTTGTCCCACTCATCAGCTATCCAAAAAATTATTTGTCTCCTTCTGAGTATCAGAAAATCTCCTGAGAACCTCTGGGCTAGTCCTTCCTTTGGGTGTGTCTTGGGATCTGCACAAGAGCGTTTGGTTGCATTTTAAAAATTGAAAATAATACTGTGATTCCTAAATTCCACTGGCACAGGATTTGATTAGAGTAGCTTTGTAAAATAACACGGAAAATAAGGCTGCTTGACTTTGCTTCCTTGTTTTGGAAAGTACAGGAGCACACAGACCTTTTTCTCTATGGATTCTGTATCATGGGCTGGTACATGGAAAGTGTAACACTCAAACCTGCTGGTGAAAGGGAACCCAGAAATGGGGGCGGTTATAGAGTCACACTTTTTCCTTTATGGTCTGCCTCGTTTAGAACATGTTAAAAATAATTAATTTTCTCTTGCAGTAAACATTAAGGAGTCTTGACAGTTTTGTTCTCTTCTGAGATTGTTTGTCTTGTCTGCTTGCCAAGATTCATAGATTTATTGGAGAGGGAGGAAAGGGGGGTGGGGCAAACCCCGAAAACCAAAATAAAGCCCTTTGGCTTTTATTTTTACTTGTTTGGTTTGGTTTTTGTTGGGTTTTTTCCCCCCTCCCTGTGAATAAGCTGTAAAATTGTGCTGTTAGGTGGGGTTTTTTTCCCTTTTTTGATAGGTTTTATGTGTTGCAGTGCACTGCATTTTGTAGATACTTTGTTTGTGACACTTTGTGGAAACCAAACTTCAGTAGCAATGTCTGTAAATTAAATAAAGAATATATTCTTTATATATTCTCGGAAATAAATTCTCGAATCTCAACTAAAAAGTTTACATTGAAATTAAATTATTAGCAGCACACTGTTATTAATTTAATAATCAGTAATCTTGTTCCCATGAAGTATTTTGGTGAGTAAGATAGCAATTATTCCACTTCATATGGAAACTAGGTTAAAGTAACTTGTTGAGGTTAGCAGTTCTTTGTGTTTTTTTGCTGAATTACTTACTGAATGTTTACTTTAATTTTTTCTGAAAGGGAAGACAGAGCTTTAATTTTTCTTTGCCATGCACACTGAGCTTAGAGGTGTGTAACAGTTTTCTTGTGCAATGTCCATGTTTGTATCTGGCAATACTTTTTTTTTAAAATCTGTAGAACTCTTGGAAGGCTGAATTACTTTAGGTGCTCTGGCAGAAAAAAGTGAATACTGTGTGAGTTTCACTTTATGAAAGTGATTGATTTCTCTGTAAGGCTGCAAGTATATATATAATATATGTATATATATATACACATACACATGTGGTGGATTTTACACAGTAGCCCATCATTTTTTTTTTTTCTCTA
>VYZS01020606.1:2395-47881 GCA_013400695.1 Neodrepanis coruscans | reverse complement strand
TCGCGCCCGGGCCGGGCCGGAGCCGCGGCGGGAGCGCGGCCGTGCCCGTGCCCGTGCCCGTGCGCCCGCCCTCCTCCTCCGGCACCTCACCCTCAGCCCCGGGCCGGCCGGGACAGGGAGGAGGGCGGCCCGGCGGACATGGCCAGCCCCGACAAGTGGGAGCGGCTGAGGCCGCTGCAGCCGGACACGCTGCGTGTGAGTGAGGTACATGGCGGGCGGCACCGGGGGCGCTGCCTGTGGGTGGGGAAGGGGCGGGACGGCGCTGCAGCGGCGGCAGTGAGGAGGCGGACGAAAGTACGTCCCTGTGTATCCCAGAGCGGGAAGGGTGCGGCGGCCCTTGGCAGCGTGGTACCCAAGGGGAGCCATGGGATGCTTCTCTGCCTTGAGGCATTGGAGCTGCCTGCTGGGGAAAGGTGCTGGAGCGCAAAGGGATGGGGTGTTTTACCTGTGTTAGCTATAGGGTCGTAATCGAGCTAAATATATTGTAGCTAAGCGTGAGAAAAATGGGCTACGACTGTATTGTGTCCGTCTCTTTGGTGTTGAGATAATCGTATATGCAGCCGCCACCACAACTTGTAGTAGTGCTGTGAGGTAGGGAACAAAAAGCAAGCCTATTTTCTGAAACTCCTTAAAGTTGTGTGGGTTTTTTTTTAATTAATCTTGACAGTTCGGCTAAATGTTACTTGGTAGTATTTTGTTATAGCCATGAAGGGGTTCATGTGAGTTTTTGTGCTGGTAACTGAAAATTTTTTTTGTTGAAGGTGATGACTGTAAAAAAACAAAGGATGTTGGGCACAGCTGCTTCATGTAGGTGTTGAGCCAACCAGGGATGATTCTTTCTTGAACTGGCTTTTTTAAACAGGGAAGTGAAGGATGTGGTAATCATTAACAGCATTGGCTATAATGGCCTGTGTGTACTGGGTTTGTATGGCCAGGTTTTGGTAGCAGGAGCCGGGGGTGTGGGAGAGGTTACAGGTTTGCCTTCTGGGAGAAGCTGCCAGAGGTTCCTCCATGTCCAACAGAGCCAGTGCCAGGTAGCTCCAAGAGAGACGTGCTGCTGGCCAGGGCTGGGCCAGTGAGAAGTGGTGGCCTCTGTAATGACATATCTATGACCAAAAAAAAAAGTTTTTGCACAGATGTAATTGCAGCCAGAGAAGAGTGAGTTAAGAATGTGTGGGAGGAACAACAATGCAGACACCAAGGTCAGTGCAGGAGGAGGGACGGGAGCTGCTCCTGGTGCTGGAGCTGAGGTTCTCCTGCAGCCTCTGGGTCAGACCATGGTGGAGCAGCTGTGCCCCTGCAGCCCCTGGAGGTCAACAGGGGTGCAGAGATTCACCTGCAGCCCCTGGAGGAGCCCACGCTGGAGCAGGTGGATGCCAGAGAGAGGTCTGTGAACCCATGGGAAACCCATGCTGGAGCAGGCTCCTGGCAGGGACCTGCTGACCCGTGGAGAGAGGAGTTCACACTGGAGCACACTGGTAGGACTTGCAGCCCTGTGGGGGACCGACACTGGAGCAGCCTTGTGCCTGAAGGACTGCACCCCATGGAAGAGTGACCCAGATTGGAGCAGTTCGTGGAACACTGTTGCCCATGGGATGGACTCACACTGGAGAAGTTTATGGAGAACTGTCTCTTGTGGGATGGACCCCACACTGGGGCAGGGGAAGGACTCCTTTCTCTGAGCAGCAACAGGATCAACATGTGATGAACCCCCTTCTGTTATTGTGGCAATGGTGGGAAGGAGGGAGGGGTGACAGGAAGGTGGTTTTAAAATTTATTTTACTTCTCATTATCCTGCTCTGGTTTTATAAGTAATAAATTCATTTCATATCCCCACTTTGAGTCTGTTTTGCCCATGGTAGTATTTGGTGACTGATCTCACCAGGCCCTTAACTCATGAACCTTTGTTATATTTTCTCTCCCCTGTCCAGTTGAGAAGGGGAGTGATGAAGCAACTTTGAGTGCCTGAAATCCAGTCACTACACCATGGAATAATGGATGTTGAGTAATACATCTGGTTCAGGTGGCTTCCAGATTGCAGATTGAGCTCTGCATCGATGCTCAGAGAGACACTGAGGCCGTGAACTGCCCAACCCTTTGGATAACAACGGGCATGAAAGGGCACAAAGATGGCTGGTGCTGGCCAGGTGAATGGACGCAGACACTGCAGGAGCCATGAACTGCAAACCCTTTGTAGAACAAAAGGGCACAAATATTGTGACACCAGTGATGTGGATGGACACTGGGAGAGACTGCAGGAGCAGAAGACTCGGGAGGAAGAGCGAGACTTGGGTGTGACTGGGTTGTTGGGGTGTAAAAGCTCTGGGATTTCTTTGTTGGATGTTCTTCCTCGGAGGCACCAGCTTGGGCTGTTTCTGTGTTACTGCACTGTGAATAAATTGCTTTATGGAATGAGACATCTGAGACTGCTAAGGCAGACTTGGGGTCAAAATAGTAAGGAAACCCGGTTTGACTGTGAGTGGGGTTTGGAGCAAGTCAAGTGGGGCTCCTGTCAGCTCACTGGAGCTGCCTGCTGAGAAGGGCTTTGGTCCCAGCAGTGAAAGTCTCTGGTGTTGGGAGTTGACTGCCAGAGATTCTCGTGACTGGTCTGACTGGGAAGTTTCCTTAACAGTGGTATTCTGTACCTTGAGTGTAATGGGGAAGGTCAGCAACACAGTACAGAACCTGGATCCTGGCTTATTCAGGCAACAGGTAGTTGAGATTTTAGGGTAGGCAACTTTGAGAATTGAAGGAGCTAAAGGGGGGGGGGTCAGTAAGGACAGAGACATTCCCTCCTGATCCTTAGGACAATTAAATTTGTTAAGGGATGAGCACAGCTATGTCTGCACTTCTAGGAGGGGAAAAACATATACAGGAGTTGGAAGCAAGGAGTGGCTAAAAAGAAGGATAAAAACTGTCTGGACATGTAGGTTATGATGCTTGGAAAGCCAAAGTTATAATGTTGAAACTAGCAAGGAATGTCAAGGGTCACAATGGTAAAGACACTTCCCTGTCCCACCGTCCAGGAGCCACTGGGAGTCACTCCCACACCACCTGAGCTGGGACCACTCACACGGTCAAGATCAGGTTTCCTGTAGCAGAGTTTCAGTCATCTGAATGATATAATTTAATCTTTGTGCAACAACAAAGTAACAGCTTGGACTGGTGCCTCTGAGCAGGGACCCTGACCAAAGGAAACTTTGGCCTTTTATACCCTCACAGTCCGGAAGAGCCAAAGTCTGGAGTCATTGGCTCTTGCCATGTCTCGTCTCCAGGTGTCCCATCCTGTGGCTGGGGCTCCTGGTCCCCAGAGCTCGATGTGCAGCTAGAGCTGAGCTGCACCCCAGGGCGTCTGCACTGAATGTACTGCAGCTACTGCCTTGGCAGTAAACTGGAGGGAGGGTAAAAGGGGGAAAAGGTGAACCTGCTGCTACATGGGGCAAGTGGCTTAGGAAGAGTAGACACAGGTAAGGCTGCAGTGCTCACACCTTTGTGCGTGGCTCTTCAGAACAAATGCCTCCTGGACTTCGTGTCATAAAGAACAACCAGTAACAGAAAAGTGGCAAGTTAGGAATCTCAAGAAAACTCAACCCAAACAAGTTCATAAGACCCTCTTGGGATACATCCTGAGAAAACTGGCTGATGTCTTTGTGAGGTTGCTCTTGTGACTTTTCAGAAGCTGTAGAAATCAGCTACAGCTTAAGTCAGCCTCTCTTCAGTCCCTTTGAAAGCCATGAAGCAAGTTCTCTAGAAGGCAATTTCTAGGCACATGAAGAAGGTGATTGAATAGCCAGCATGGCCATACCTGCAGCCTGATTACCCCTTTGGTGATGAAGTGTTTAGATCTGTAGATCTAAAGTCTTGAATGTCAACTACATTAGCTTTAGCAGGACTTTTGAAACATTGTCCTGTAGCATTCTCCTCTTGGAGTTGGGGTGTTAGAGATGGTAAACTACCTGATGAGTAAAAAGGATCATCAGGATCGAAGAAAAATTGTTAGTAGTTCATACTTTACTTGGAAGCAGGTAACAAGTGATGTTCCTCAGGGGTCTATCCTAGGACCTGTCCTGTTGATAGGAGGAGGAAGTGAGATGCCCCCTCATGATATTTATGGGCTGAAGGAAGGAATAATCAGAGACCTCATAAACTTCAGCCAAGGAAGTTGAAAATTCAAATGTGAAGTCCTTCACCTGTACCCTGCAGTGCAGACTGGAGGACCACCCTGAAAGGACCTGTGGGTCCTGATGGACAGTGGGCTAAACATGCACCTGCACTGTGCCCTGATATTGAGGCGTAGGAGTGCATTAGCAGGAGAACAGACAGTAAATTGAGGGAAGTGATTATTCTTCCTTACTTGGCACATATTTGGCTGCTCTTGGAATGCTGTGCCAAATTTAGGCTCAGTAGTACAGAAAGGCTGTTAATAAACTCCCGAGGGAGCTTGTTAAGCTGCAGCAGCTGTTGAGTAGAATCGTAGAATATCCTGAGTTGGAAGGGACCCATAAGATCATCAAGTCCAACTCCTGGCTCTCCACAGTTCAACCCCAAGAATCACATCATACGCCTGAGAGCCTTGTTCAAGAATTTTTGAACTCTGTCAGGCTTGGTGCTGTAACCACTTCCCTGTTCCGGCGCCTGACCCCTCTCTGGGGGAAGAACCTCTTCATAATATCCAAGTCAACCCTCCCCTGACACAACTTCACACCATATTTCCAATGAAGTTAAGAACTTAAGCTGACCAGACACTTCACAGTCCGACATAATGGGGGGCTGAAAGGAAATAGTCATGAAGCAAGAGAGGTTGTAGCTTGGTGTAAAATTGAACTTCTTCCCTGTGAGGACAGGGAAGCAGTGGAGTGGGATGCCCAGGGAGGTGTAGCGTCTACCCCTTGAAATTTTAAAGACCCAGTTGATCAAGCCTTGCATAAGCTGCTCTCATCTCATGGCTGTTCCTGTTTGGAGTTGGAGGTTGGATCAGAGACCTTCTCGGGTCTCTTCCAGTTGGAATGAGTCTGAATTTGAAAATGCTGCTGTTGTTAAACTGGAGAGAAGAGTGTGATGATGTACCTGCTTAGGCTCATCACGTCAGTGTCTCACCCAGAGGAGGCTCTGCTGCCAGCCTTGCTTCTAACATAAAAACTGTAGTGCTATATAATAGCAGTATATCTTCCATATGTGAGCATATGGAATAGCTGAAGCTTGTATCTGTAGAGATTATACAAGTATCTGTTTGTTTTGTGACCAC
This sequence comes from Neodrepanis coruscans, assembly GCA_013400695.1. Taxonomy (NCBI): domain Eukaryota; kingdom Metazoa; phylum Chordata; class Aves; order Passeriformes; family Philepittidae; genus Neodrepanis; species Neodrepanis coruscans. The sequence goes on along the minus strand of VYZS01020606.1, from coordinate 42,636 downwards.
TGCCTGAGCACTAGGGCATTCAGTGGTGTTTCTTACTTTCCAAAACAGATTGAGATGTGCTGAGATGAAGGGCTGAAAATTCTGGCAGGAATTAATGAGTGTGCATCTCTTCTATCCAGTGACACTCTTTCACAGTAATACCTGTTGAATTGTCAGCACTGTGGTGGCTGTTGTGTCTGAAGCTGATTTGGGGATTTCTTCTGAAGAAGCTTCCCCTGTAGATAGTATTTTATGACAGTTATTTTTTCTTTTTATTTCCCCAGGCACCAGTGATCAATCTGAATGTGCACAAACATGCACAGCGTGTGGAAAGTAAGTTGCTGTGTTTCATGTGTGAAAATTACTCTTAAAGTATTTAATGCCTTTTTACAGGGTGAGTACGTGCTGTAAACAAATGAGAAATTGTATGTAATGTCAGCAGAGCAGAAGTGCAGAACACTAAATGAAATAACAGTTGTGAAGCAATACTTTATAGTTCTCCTCTTTAATCTGCTGTAAATATACCTTCCTACTGCTATAAAGAAGATAATGCACAGGAAAAGTGAGTTAGAGAGAACTGGAACATCATGCTGCTGAATGTTGGTTTTCAACTGGTATGAATAAATGTAAAAACAAGCTTGAATGAATTCCTGGGGTGTTTGGGGTCTGGGGTTTTTTTTCTCACCAGTTGAATTGTTGCACACATCTCACAGCAACACTGAGTTGTTGGACCTGTTACTTCATTTTAAAGAGTGCACTAATTTGCAGCCATGGAATGGGTGTGATACATTATGACTAAAACTACGTCTCATTCATCTTGGGAAAAATACTGATGTTTGAAGTATAGTATTTTCTTTTACACATGCACTCACCTTCTCTTGAAGCCTTAGACTGGAATATTGCTCAGGGACACAATCTGATCAGATACAAAATACCTGGTTTGCTTTACAGGAGAAAAGTAACAGCAGAATTTGACAAACTTTCATTGACTCTGGCATCAAATGAGTGTGTGCATACCGTGTCTTTTTTGTGTCTCAAAAAGAGGTGCTTTTTTGTGCTTTTGCATCCATAAGGAACAATCTGAAGTTTAAGAAGTTTGTTCGTCAGTGACTTTTCTGTTGTTTCTACAGATATGTTGGTAATGTATATACACAGCACAGGGTTCTCTCTCTTAAACCCATGGTGTTGGGGTAGCTGTACATCTTTATTCCATTAGTAAATGAAACAATGGAATGACCAGTTCTTTTGCCCAGAGGCCAAACAGTGCAAACAGAGTTTGTCCACATATTAAATTCTGCTCCAGAACAGATGGTTCATTTCCAGGTTGAAACAGTCCTGAAGCCAAGCTGACTCCTGAACCCTGCCTGGTTGTTATTTGGGAGACCTGCTGGCTAATCTGGGCCAAAAGGGTTTGAAAAAACAATCTAACAGTCATGGAGCAGAAAGAGAGCTGCGTTTCTCTGGCAGTGCCCCCAGCTGTCTATAGTTAACTGAGGGTTTCATTGGTGTTCATTCAGTGATCTGATCTGGTGTCCTATGGAACAGGCAGTAACACAACTATTAATACCCAGGGTGAAGTCAGGAATGTTAAAAGCACAGAGGTGCAGGCTTGCTGTGTAGATACAATCACTGCAAACAAACTAAGCTAATAGGCTTTATATGATACCATTGCAATGTCAGCAATAAAAACTGCTCTGCTTCCAGGCTTTTATCTCTGCTGTCACTTCATCACTATTGCCTTTTTTTTTTTTTTAAGAAATACTTAATGCTTATGTAGTAGCTTACCCTAAATATTCTGTTACAACTTACAGAAGCTGTGGAAGTGAGAAGGCCTCGATTTGATGCATCTTTGGTGCTTTTGACACGAAGGTTTATGGCTCTTCTCAAAAAAGCTCCAGACGGTGTCCTTGATTTAAATGATGTAGCAACAACGCTTGGAGTACGAAAACGAAGAGTGTATGACATCACCAATGTGTTGGATGGAATTGACTTAATTCAGAAAAGATCTAAGAATCTTATCCAGTGGATGTGAGTTGGCTTTGAAACTTCTAATTTCTGAAACTCAACAATATTGAGTAACGTTTATAACTTTAAGGCTATTTTTAGGCATATTAAATTAATTTTTAGAGATAATACTTTAAGTTTTTCTGTATCTTTAGGCTGTATGTATTACTTAATATGTCAACAAGTATCAAGCCACAAAAGCACATGGAAGCATGATTCAGCAGAGTAAAGGATGCCAGAGTTCCTGACTGCTTTCTCTTAGTATATGTGATGTTCAATAAACTGGCTTTTATTTATATAAACATACTAGACAACTCTAATATTCTTTCAGAGGTACTAATCTTGACCAAGTTGTTGGAAAAGCACCAGAGCAGCAAAACCTTAAAGATGAACTTTCTGACTTATCAGCCATGGAAGAAGCTCTGGATGAATTAATTAAGAATTGTGCTCATCAGATATTTGAACTAACAGATGACAAAGAAAATGCAAAATATCCTTTCAACTCTTACATTACTTTAACACATGGCTTTGTTTGCAAATACATATCAAGTAGTAAGTGTAGGCTGATACCACAGGTACACAGAAATGCTTGATGAGCTTTATAATTAGAAACTTCTTGGTTATTTTATATTTATGTATGCTGGTCACGTGCCTTGCTTTGCAGTATCATGTGCAGTCCAGCCTGTTCTCAGGGGAGTGCTGCTTGAGTGACCTTTCCACTGCAGAAGAATGAAGTGGGCAATACTGTAAATACACCGACCATCACCTTGTTCTTCCATTAGAGAGTAAAGTTGTCTCAGGGACAGATCTTGATCTGCCAGTGAGATCGAGTTGCTTAGTGAGATGACAGGACTTAAAACAGAATCCCAGTGGCCTGTTGCCAAGGAGATGTAATGGTATGTTGGTTGTGTCCTAATACTCTTCTGTCTCTTGAGAGAGGTTCCAGTGCAGTTTTGACTTTCAGATGGGTTTTGGCAATAAAAAAAAAAGTCCTCTAATATATGACATAAACATTGAATTTTGGCTGTAGGTTACAATAAAACATTACTTAGCTCCTGTGTTCGACAGAATGTTATGATCTGTGCTCAATTGAAATGTGCCCATTTTCTTTACACCTTACTTGTTGTGGTTTAGAAAATAGTTCTGTAGTTTCCCAGGAAATTATTTACACGGTATTACGAAACAAAGTAGCTTCTCAAGAGCAGTATTCCCTCTGCTTTGTAGACTTATGACAGCATCTGGGTCAAATGTGTTTAGGGTTTTTTTAATATTGAATATATTTTTACAAGCCTTTTTTTGTATTAGAAATACAGAAAAGCAGTTTTGCACTTGTGAGCTAATACTTCATTTTACATAGCTACTATTAAAGTCACCTCAGTGACATTGCTATCACTTTTTTAAGCTGGAATTCTGCCTCAGCTTAGCTTGACATCACACTCTTTGCTTCTGCCCATTACCAAATTACTTTACAGAATCCTTGACCAATGTATACACTAGCTTATGTGACATACCAAGATATCCGAAGCATTCAGACATTTCAAGAACAGATTGTGATTGCAATCAAAGCTCCAGAGGAAACCAAATTGGAAATACCAGTTCCTAAAGATGTAAGTTCTCAAATTTGATTTTTTGCAGCAGCAGTCAGTAATTGACTTCCATTTTCTTTGCCATGCAAATATTGATAGTTCATTTTCCTTGTGTTTCACTAAAGAATGCTGTAGAGATAATAGTCTTAGAAACTTACTTGCAGTATTTTTACCTGTTTATTAAAAGTGAATGTATCTGAGCTTTAGTTACCCAGTTACGCTAAAGAGAATGGAACAGCTGTAATACAGTATGAAATGTACAGTGTGGTTGAAAGAAAGAAAATATTTTGTCACTCCAGTAGATCATGCCTAGATGGATTTTTCATGGATGTCAGGACCGTGCCCTGTCCTCACCCCACGGTGCAATACTCAGGCTCCATTCCAGTCACACAGAGGAGCCAGACCTTTGCCTTCTGCCCCCAGCAATGCTGCACCTGCACACAGGGGCCTATATGCTAGGAACCCACTGTTTAGTGATCTGAGGGGGGAAATCCTGGAAGTAAGCATAAGATTAAAAACTGAAGCTTTAATTCCGCTTTCTTTTTTCATGTGCATTTTTTATAACGTTCTTCATTGTGTAGTCATCAAATTTGCCTTGCTGTGTGCATAGAAAGGGTGCTGATATCTTAGGAAAAGGAGATATGAATCAGTAGAACTAGAAGACTTAGATCCACTGCATAGATCTCCAGTGGGTTCTCTGGTGAAAGGAGCTGGCTTTCATTCAGTGGAGATGGAAAAGATAAAATTCCAAAGGCTTCCTGAAGCAATACAAAGGCAGAATTTTAAAAAGCTGTATTGTAGAGAGAAGAGAATCTCCTCTCTGCCCATTAAATTTTATTTGCTATGTGTTTTGCAAGGTGATATCTGCTGAAGGAAAACAGTAGAAGTGACAGGGATTAGTTGTTTTACCATATTATTGAAGCTGCTTGCTCTGATTTGTTTTCTGATTCATGGCATTGATTTGTAAAGTTTTAAACTTTGCTACTCTTCCTGAGCATATAAATCTTGGTCATATATCTAAAGGTCAGTAGAAAGACTAAGCAAATACTTCTTAAGTGCATTTTCATAAAAAATGAAAACTCATTAGCTTAATGCTGCTTAGTAATTGTCCTACAAATGCATGTAAGTCATAATTTATGTGGAAGTAGTAACACAATTTTAAATAGTTAAGTAATTCCTGTATTTGTTCTGTTCTTAATCTATTGGCTTTAAAATATGTGCAAAAATAGATAAAGAATGTGTAAGGTTTGTTCTTTGGATTTTATGCAAATTGCTGTTTTATAGGATCACATAGAAGTACATGTGAAGAGCACAAAAGGACCCATCAACGTGTATCTGTGCGAGGTGGAAAAAGAGATGGCAGGTGCCAAAACTTGTGAAGATATGGATACTGTAACTTCTGAAACTGAGCCATCTGTTTCTGCTGATGAAGGTAACGTCCTCCATTTACATTTTTATCCACATGTAGTATTTTGTTTAAGATGGTCATAAGTTGTCGTTAGTTAATGCTAAGTGCAGTTAGTAAACTTCAGTGTAGTGTTGTACAAGTATAATTTTCTGAGCACAGTTTGTGGGACGTAGGAAACGCCTGGAAAGAGGAGTCTCTGCTGTTGTGTTACCTCACGGCAGCAGGAGGTCAGAGAGTCAGGCACGTGCAAACACAGCAAAGCACTCCTGTTCCGTGACCTTTTCCTTCCTTACCAATGTCCTGTCGGAGCTGCGCTCTGTGGATGGAACAGTGTGTGTCAGTTCTCAGCTGCTACACTACAGAGTCCAGCTCTGAGGTTGTTGGTAGTGACTTATGATGTGGTTTCAAACCAGAGTGTGCTGCTATTGCTCATTCCTGCCCTGTCTGAGGGAGAGAAGACTAAGAAAAGGGGATGTAGTATTTTGATCTCCTAAAACAAGACTGGATGGAATACAGTCTCTCAGGAGCCCCAGTGCTGCAGGATGTCATGGCTTAAAAATAAATGTGGCAGGAATTGAATAGCTCAGAACACAAAAGAGAAATTATTTTTAGCAGTGCTGCTTTATAGTTGAGGGGAAGAGTTGACTTTTTAATCCTAGGCATTTTTTTTACTTAATTTTGCTTGTAAATTAACTCAGAATTCTATTTTCTATAATGACAATAATTTTATTTCTTTCTTAATTTCCTTTCAAAGTGAGATCTCCGAAGGAAGAAAAATACTCACCTGAGATGGCAGATTAATTACAACACAAAAATCTAATACTGAATGTAAATACTGTGTTATAGAGATTTTCCAAAGCTGCTTGGATCTGCAAACTTCATAACCTGAAATGTTCCAAAGTGTTTTAAAAAGCAGCAGTGGATTGGTTGAGTGCTTTCACAGGATTACTTATCTTCCCATGTCAAAAGACAACAGTTCTGGAGTTGCTTTTAGGAGCTTTGTTTTCATAATTGCATGTGATCTACAGAGCTTTGGAAAATGATATTTTTACCTTATAAAATAATTTTAATTGACAAAAAACATAGGTAATTAATTACTTCTAGAAATGAAGGTTGGAAAACTACTTCTGGAATGCTCCACAATCTGTGTGAGAATGTGTAAAATAAAGAAATGCACTTTCCAGTTCTGAGACTGCACTGCTAAGCAGGATTGTCAATTACGAGTTTCACAAAGAACTGGTGTATTAGAAGGAACAAGATGTAAATATCCTGAGAGTTATGCCTTACACTGTGTAGGTGCTGTTTGCATTGCTGCATCCAGCTCTGCATGAACCACAGTATCAACACTAAAGTGAAATAGTGGGGCTTTGTGTACATACCTGTATTATGTCTCTAGGTAGTTACTGATGTAGATTTATTGAAATGGTTTGCATTTCTGCCTTTGTAGAGGAAAGAAATAAAATAAGCTTATAAAAATATGAAATAGTCTAATGAAACATGTTGGGTTGCCTTTGTTGGAATTCACTGGGTAACTGCAAACATTTTAAATTATGTGAAAATGTTAAGTATGTTTTACGTGGTGCTGGCAGCTAACAATTAGAGGTGGATCTTGTGATGCCACAATATCGTAGCAATTTTCAGGAGAAACATGATCAATAACCACTTGAATTGGCCCCTTCCAGTTTCTATAGTTTACAAACAGCAGAGCTATAGCCAAGTATTGTGATGTCTCCGTGGCTCAGCTTGCAAAAATACGTGAAATACTTCAGGACTTTATCTGTATTCATCCAGCTTTAGCATCCAAAAAATGAAGCTGCAGAATTTTGATACTGGGTTTCCTAAGGGAATGAACTATCTCTGTACCAATGCCATGCTTGAGCTCCCTTCACTCCAGTAATGAAAAGTGTACAACATAGATTAAGTTTGTGCAAGCTTGTGTGAGAAAGTAATCTTGATTTCTTATGTCTGGGCTACCAGCTTCCAGCTCCAGAATACAGGATTTCAGTATTGGATATTATTTTTCTGTCTCTATAAAATGAAAACAACAGGTTGAGCTATTACAAAAATAAAAGCAAAGTGACAGCACAGTTAATATATACATCACAGTAAGAATGGGGAAGGTGCTCCTTCAGTGCAGCTGGGATCAACAGTTAAGAAAGCATCTTTTTGCATAGAGGGATTGTCCTTTTCTTTCAGTGGTTGGCTTCTTTCCAGATGGCAAACTCTGATTTTTTTACATTGGTGTTTTGCTTTGGTGGAGAGGGAGGTCTGTGCCAAAGAGAATTATTGATTCTCCTACACTGGTTCGACAACTTTGGACAGTGCCATAAAATGTGTAAACTTTTCCAGCACTAACGACTAATCCTGAATACTGTGTGTTAGGGTGGGATTTTAGTAAGTGATCATAAAATCCTGTGATGGTTTGTGTTGGGAGGGACCTTAAAGGTCATCTAGTTCCAAACCCTCTGCTGTGGGAAGGGACATCTTGTACTAGATCACAATGATTTAAGTTGGAAAGGACCATCAAGTGCAATCTTTGGCTGAACACCATTGCATGCTAAATGTCACATCCAGTCATTCCTTGAACACCTCCAGGGATGGTGAATCTACCAGTTCCCTGATCAGTCTGTTTCAATATTTGACAGCCCTTTCGGTGAGAAAATTCTTCCTCATGTTTAACCTGAACTTCCCCAGCACAGCTTGAGGCCGTGTCCTCTCATCTGGTTGCTCAAAGCCTGAGCAACCTGGCCTTGAACACTTCCAGGGATGGGGCATCCACAGCTTCTCTGGGCAACCAGTCCCTCACTACAATCACAGTAAAGAATTTCTTCCTAATATTTAGGCTAAACCTACCCTCTCACCCATTACTCTTTGTCTTATTTGTGGAGTAAGAAAGTATATTTTTACAAAATAACCATCTTAAAAATGTTAAAGAAATCTGTTCAAAGCAGAACATAGTTTATTTAAATGAAACAGGATTTTTCATTTTGAATAAATCTTTAGTGATTGTTTTTCCTCCCTCATTTGTACAGATTTTCTAGCTGTAGAATTCATTTTTAAGTACACAACTGTCACAGGGAAATGGGAGAAGGTACAATAATTATTAGATACATCTACTGTTCTAATAGTGCACCCTTAGTGAAATGAATGGACTTTGGAAGATAAAAACCACTGTTGTTGCGCCTTGGTTACATACAACATTACTCTCAGTACTAGAAAACAATATACTGTATAAGCTCAGTGCACTAACTGAAAAGATTCGACTTGGACTAGAGGAAAAATTCCTGAGTGATGCTGAACTTAAATGCAAGTTACAAGCTTACTTGTAAATGTGATAGGACATTTGTATAATAATGCTTGATTTTTTTCTGAGAGGTTATTAAGATTATTTTCATTGAGTCTATATCTGTCCATTTTCAATATATTTGTGTGTGTAAGCAGCTCCCTTGGCTATTTGAGGATTCTGTAATAAATTACAAAGCTCTAATATTGTTTTTGTCTTCCCTTCAATAAGAATGACTGAGCATCTAAATGTGTTAATCAGCAATAGCAACAGCCAAGACACATAATTATAAAATGCCTGGTTTTGCTGACTCTGTAACTGAAACAAATGCTGTGAGTTGCCAGTCAGCCTTCATTTGATGTGAGAAATCACTCAGAGTTTTCAGATATGAACTGCAGTTTTAAATAACATGGTTTGTAATGAAGACAGAAGATTCTTTCAAATCTGTTAGAAAGCTTCTAAAAGCCAGCAGATTTCTTAATTTTGAATAATTTTTGTTATGTGTGAAGTGCCTCATTTATAAACATAAATTACAATGATTTTGAAAGTCACTTTAGCTCTTTTCAGTGACAAAGTTCACCTGCTGGGTCTGCCTGTAAGCTTTAAACCCTTCTGTTCCACGATCCTGTTGCATAGGCTGTCTCTGGCACCATGATGGGACTTCAGTAACTGCTGAAGTGTTTATCTGGAACAACAATCTGCTCCTTTTGGTTCCGCTTCTGATCTGCCAGTGGTGATTTGTGGAAATTGTGTTGTGAGGTGTTGGGTAGTTTATATAAACCTACATGAGGCTTCTCACATAGATGTTTACTGAAGGATTGGGATACTCATTTATGAAAAAACATGATACACATTCTGAAGGAAATCTTAATGATACTTGAGAAAAAGGGAAGCCTGGTGCTGTCTATGTATGGCATACGTGGTTCCTTCCCTGCAGACGGATGGTGGGTGATCTGATGGCCTGAAGCTGCAATCCCTGGGCAACGCCTCGTGGACATGGGCTGATGGCAGCTTCTCACCACGTGATCCATGAATGAGGTGGTGGTTGCAATCGCCTCTGGATTAAGAGATGAGTTATAGGAGACAATCCTAGAAACTAGCAGCAAATTCAAAAGATCCAAGCTCAGCATATCATTACTCTTTTATTGACTTCTATTACACCTCTGTGGTGGTGCATCCTCCCTCCCCACCCAGACCACACTGTCATCTGAGAAATGCTCAGCCTTGATGAAAAGCACCTGGGCTCAGTTCCTTTTTGATTTTTAGAAACACTGAATTAGTGCTGTCTAACGAGCTCCTGCTTTTTCATGAACAGCCTTGGAAACTTATTTTTCTTGCCTGAATAAAAACCTAAGAGGAATTATATTTTTGTTATCAAACTTTCAAATTTGACCTGAATTGTGGCCAGTATGGAAAATTATTATGACTAGTGCTAGCTCTCTTGCAACCCTATAAACAGCAGTTCAAAGTGAGACTCTTTGATCTCTCCTGTGACCAGCATCTCCCTCTGAGTGGGGCCTCAGAGCAGTGAACTCTCAAGTTTGCTACACTTGGGAGACTGGCAAATGACAACAACAGACTTGGGTTGATACAACTCCTTGAGGCTCAATCCTTCACTGGTTGAGAAGACACAGAGGCATCCAAAGTGAGTATTTCACTGAATTCAAGGGGAATTTTTCACATGCATATACCTTGTACAGACTCTTTATGTCTGTGCATATGAGTGTGAATATGCTATAGCAAATGTACTGGGAATATTGTTCTCCTAGATTTTTAAATACTTTTTTTTGTGGTAAGTCAGGCCTGTGAGTTAGTGTTGTGATATAGCAAATTTTATATGAATCTTTTGCTAAGTTGTTTCACTTCTGTTACTGATTAAATACTGATAAGTTGAAGTGTTGTTAAGTTTAAGTTAAGTGCTGTTAAGTGCTGTTTTGTGAAGTTTAAGTGCTTTTGGGCCTTTAGGCATAAACTGTTGGTCAGGTCTGGGCTCTATTTAGCATGGGGGTCTACTATGAACCTTGTGACTCAGCAGGAGAGTCTTCCATATTCCTTTTTATCCTTACCCTTTCCTATCCTTTTCTTTTCCCTCCCCTCTCCCCCCAGCCTCTATATAAACAGGTTTGGGCTTACTTCGGTCTGGATTGATCGATTAATTTTGGATTTTTGTTTGCTTTTTCTCCACGTGCTTTAACTATTTAGTAAGAGTAAGCCTTGCTAACAAACTTCTTGTGCTGTCACTTTTATATTAAACCTGGTTTTGCCGTTATCTTTTCAGCCGATTCCTTAAAAAAAACCTTAAAACACTCATTTGTGATGGCCTCTAATATTTCATAGCATCCTTCAAAAGGAAAACTTGGCACTTTAAGTGAAAACTTTATCAATATAAGAATCTGCAAGAACCTATTCAAGTTTCTGAAACTGTTTTGCTTCCAGTGTTTTGTAGATCCTGCACAGAACTGCTTTTAGATAATGCAATATTCTTTTTCAGATAAAGAAGAAATTTTGGTATTGCAGCTGTCATTTTCTGTGGAACTTTTTTTTTCATTTTTCTACTTCCTCTATTTATAACCCTAAAAATGTCACAAGCAGGTTACAGCCATAGTTGTTGCTTCTGTAACATGCAGCCTAAGCACGCCATGAAGAAATGAAACAAGAACTGATAAAATTCTTTCAAATTACAAAGGTGTTGGCTCAGAGACAAAGTTTCAAAAAGCTCAGAAAGGGAAAGGCTGTTTTTATATCTTTTTTAATTACAAGACACACAAATTCTTAAGAGGCTTCCTGGCTCCTAAACCTACCATAACACTTGTGTGCATAAACTGTGACCTTAACACTAAAAATTACAGTTACCAGAAGAAAAGTACAAAGTCCAGTAAAAACTTTTCAGAATTTATTGGGATAATAAAGTTTTAATGGGGATTCTACTAAATATTGCAAGTGGTAAAATTTTAGCATGGTATTTGGAATGAGGGAAGGCATGAATGCCATTTTGAAAAGGACACATGGTTGGCATTTCTCATGGTATTATTGGTAAGACCATCTTTGCAAGCTGTGATGAGACTGTCTTCTGACATTCTCATCTGCTGGGCTGTACGCTGTCTCTCCTCTTGTTCCAGACTGTCTGGAAAGTAAATTGCATGTAGGATGAATGAATGAAGTCACTCCCCTTTTTCCATGGTAAGAATCATGAATGTTCAGACCATTTCTCCCTGACCATAACACAGCTATGAAAGTGCTCTGAGTGACACCAGACACTCTGCTGGTAGGTGATCACTCAAGGATCAGGCCAAGCTTCCCAGAAGTTGTGACCAATTCACAATCCCTAAAACACCTACGAAAACAGGACAATATCCACACACTGCCTCCATCCCATACACTAAAGCAGGTTGCAGAGAATTCATAGTCAGGAACAGAGAACTGTGATTTACTTGATAATGCTGCTCCCCACAAATTGTCAATGCACCTTTTTACAATGTGCTTACCATGAATGTCAATATAACTTTAGTTTTGTGTGCAAAACAATTTCTCAAAAAAAAATCCCCCGGTGTTAGAGACAGATTCAACCTGAACTGCCCAGCAATGTATGTGAGGCCTTCAGGTTAGCAAGAAACTTGGAGGTGACGATTTCTGCCCTTATTGGTCAGAAGAGAAAATAAACACAGTTGAAATTATGCAGAATTATCATGCCCTGGGAGAATATTCATGAGGGAAATACAGAGATTTGCCTCAAAAACTGCATGATCAATTCTTCTGTGATAAGAGATTAAAATAAAGCAAAATAAAAGCAAAATGCTGTGAAAACATTAGCACTGCCTTTCTTGTGAGATGAAAGAAGTCTTAATTGCAGATTTATCTTGGAGAACTGAATAAAGGCAAATACCAGTCTTCCAAATTGCCAAAGTTCTCACATAGACTGTCAGTCTCCATGCACAGATCAGTAGTTTTGAGTTGTTTGGAAAGTATTGAAAACCCTGACAGCCCTGGGCCACTGAGCAGCACAAAAAGGAAACGTGGATTAGTGTGTATTTGTTGGTTAATTATGTGTTTATCCCAGTCTGAAAGACTCTAGACTATATTAAAATTTTACTGCAGATTGAAGCTCAGGAATCTTACTTCTTTTCAAAAAGCAATTGAATCTGTGACATTAGATGATTGCTTCATGGATTCTTTAAAACCAGTATCTTCCAAATGAAGATATATTGTATCCCTGATCTGTAAAATACTATTACTTTATACACGGAGAAAATATAGACTACTTGAAGAGAAAGGGTTGGACGGCTGTCCAGATATTGTCTGTATGCTATGTATGTGTCTCTGAGGATCTGTTGCCTGGAAATGAAAACAAGACAACAATAATTGTTTACATAGATGTTGTCTGAAAACTTCTCAGGCATTTAATGCCTCTCTGCTGGCTTTATGCAATGGTCCATCTCTTAAGTTGACCATAGGAGCTATTTTTGAGGGGTAAGGAGTGAAGTTTGCAAAACAGCATTTATGATTTGGAGACAAAATGATACAGCTCTAAAGAGAAAAAAATTCCCCCCACTGCTACTCAAAAAGTTTTTTACCACTTTTGAAATCAAAACCTGATCAGGATAGTGTCTGTTCATTCAATTAATCTCTTCCAATCAGTTTAACAAAATTGAGGTTCAACTAGAAGTAGTCGTTCAGCCATGTGCTTTATTGACAGTAAATGATGGCTTTGAAATGGATAATGAATAAATTATACTTAGAATTGAATTGTTATGCTTTGGTATTTTGTATAGGTAATTCACAATTTGAGAGTAATGATGGATTCACAGTGGTAATACTGGTAGTAGAGATGAGTTACTGAGATACAGAGCTACCATTATCAGAAGGATGAGTGTTCTAGTTTCTGTTCCTATATAGAGAACATCTCAGTGTGAGCTTTTAAGGGCAGTTAAAGAACTGTCCTTTTAAGGACAGTTTTAATTACATATAAACCCATATATCCTTTCAACACCAGATCACGCTGCTATCTATCTGGACAAATCATTCCTCTGTTCTTCTCCCATTTCCAGAAAGGGGGTGACTGACTTGATCTCCCTTGCAAACTTCTATCAGTTCTCCTCTTCAGTGACTCCTAGGAGTGTACCAACTTCCCCAGGACCTTACATAGGATACTTGTCAAGCACCAACAAGGACAACCCGTGGACTTCTTGCTGTGTTTCATGAAGTAATTACAGTAGGTGCCAGGACCTCGCAGGTGCCCTGGAACAGCATCCTTCCTGAAGACAGCACCAGAGAACTCTTGACTATCTTTAAAGATGCTGTCCCAGAGCTCTCCTATTTACTTCATGTCCTTTAATTAAATAGCAAAATAAATTCCATGTTCCAAACACGTAAACAAAATTAGTATTTTATTGACAGTTTCAGTTGAGAAAGCAAAGTGTACAGATGTACAAATAAATGTTCCCTATATTTATTTTACATATACTTCGGGGTTTGCTTTTTTTTTTCCCCTTGGTATCCTATCAGTCTTCTATTAAAAAGATATGAAAATATGAAACTTGATTCATCTTCAAGTATAACTTGCCTTCTTTTCAATGAAGACAAAATTGTTCTCTCTCTAGGTTAAATAAACTGACACTTAAAAAAGCTTAGAGACAGGATTAACCCTTCCTTCATATCACCTCCCAGTACATCTGTTTTTAGAGTGGCCAGTGAAATGGGTACATCCTTCCAGCATCGTGGATTGCACGAAATAAACACTGCACTTGAACTGATGCAGAGTTTCAAGGACAACTTTGATGAAAGGGGAAAATGGAGATACCTGCTATTTCTTATCCGTGTATTCAGACAGTTCCCCAGCCCCGCACAGCACCCAAGTCCACAGAGGAGTGTATCCATTCACCCACATCTGTGCTGAGCCCGGGGACACCAGAGCGGCTCCTGGCTTCCTGGATGCTGCGGGGCCACTAGAGGGATGTCTACAACCATCCTTCCACCAGCTTGTGAAGCGCCAAACCACCACTTCACATTTCTGGCCAGCTGCAAATCACACACGGAATCAAACAGTAATTGAAAATGCTGTATCAAATATATCAGAGGGATGCTTGCCATAGCCTAGGGAGAATATTTGGAAACTACCCGTTGGAAAGATGAGATGCAATGCTGAAATGCCACAAGGTCCAAGTGAGCTCATCAAAAATCAGAGAGTCATGGATTCACAGAATTGTTTAGGCTGGAAAGAATCGTGACAATAGTCTAGTTTCAACATACGTTGATCTGGTTGAACAGTTTTCTACCATTCAATTCAGAGTTGGTGGAAAGCAAACAGCTTGCCCCCAGATCTCTAGCTGTTGGTTTCCTTCCAGCATTTCTAACACAATCTACCTGAGTCTTCTTGACAGCCCAATGTCAAGGGCTTCCATGTCCTGGAAGTTCCCAGGGTCTGGGCTGTGGCAGTACCACCCAACTGACACTGTAGGCTACACACCTGCCTGCAACAGTGGTCATGGAGGAGTCTTGCACAACTGCTGGGAAAATGCTGGAAAAAAAAACAAACAAATTTTGTTCTTTTCTGTAGTGAAATCTCTCTGCTGCCACTCTGCAGGCAACATCACATCCAGCACTTGGTTCAAAGCTGGAATTCTGTTTTACTGTAACATTTCCTACACTATTCTCAACTACAGCTATTGTTTGTTTGTTTGTTTGTTTCCAATGGTTTCCAATGGTTTAGCTTGTAACTATCAACAAGTTAGCAGTAGGCACAGTGAAAAAAGTACTTTATTTTTTTATTACATTTTATTATTTTACTTTAAATTTGTTGAGTTGAAAAGGCTGAAAATGTAATAGGGAAGACTTCCCTCTCCTACAGGCACCAACTGTTGGAACTGATGGGATAAAATGGGCTGCAAAGGGAGGAAAGATTGGCGAGCTGAAGAAATAAGCATTAATTGTAAGTGCTATAATCGACCATGTGCACTCTGCAACAGCATAAGTAATGAGCCTTAATTTACCACCCTGTCTGAGTAGATGGATCAAATGGTTATATTCATAAAAAAAAAAAAAAAATGCTGTGGAAAAGAATCAGCATAGACTTTTAGAAGTGCTAATAGCTGGACTTGGATGATTTATTTATTTATTTTAATAGTTAATTCCCTGGAAAATATGGTTTCAGTCATGTCTAAACTATTTGCTTTAAATTTGCCGAATAGTTTTAGTTTGAAAAAAACAAAGGATGGGATAAAACTGCCTTGGAGGAAAGTCCCCAATTATCTAACAGCTCAATGATCAGAGCATTTACTTAGGTAGCAGAGACCCCTTAGCAGAGGCTGTGTCAATGCAAGCTTTGCTCAGTCCTTCCTGTTACCACTTTGATTTTGTCCAGACGGCGAGGGATAGGGACACACCTCCCAAGGGAGCACACTGGTTCCCAGAGTAGGAAGCCATGATTCTCATGCTCCCCCTTGCTGACCGCACAAACTTGGTGCCTTTGTGCAGGTCAACAGCTTCACTCTGAGGAAGAATTTCCCCTTTCTCCTGCTTCAGGGCTACTCAGTCCTTTCACAGCTTTCTAAGAAGGAGAATTCTGCTTCAAATTCCTTTAGATAAAAGTAGGATTTCCTTATCCTAAGTATATCCATGCTATGACATTCTTTCAAGCATCCACAGCAAATATTCTATGTCAGATTAAACAGGACATTTAATGTTTCATACAAAGAAATAATCTTCAAGTTCTTTCAGCAAGGAAAAACACCAAGGTTGATTATTTCCAAACTGTGCTGATTTTTATTACATTCACTGCAGGTTTTGAACAAAAATGCAATTTCCACAAAATCTTTAACTGATCATTAAATACTTTGGTTTCACCTTCATCCAGGCTACACTACAATTCATACAAACCCTTATGTCTGCAGCCACACAAAGAACTGAAAATGATATTGAGAGCTCCTGACTCCAGTCCCTGCAGTGCCAGACACCACATCATACAGCCCTTTCAAAGTGCACTGATCATGCTGCATGTAGTAATTTTCTTGCTCTCTTTACTTGAATGAAGATTGTACCAAACTCCCATCATGAATAGCTAGAAAAATTCTTATTCCCCACCTAAGCTTATTCATGGCCAGTTTACTTGCATGTGCTCTTCTGCCAGCATTGTTCTGTAATGTACAGAATTCTGACTCTTTGATGTTGCCATTTTCAGTGTATCTACAGATATCACCATATTCTCAGTCATGCCTCTGCAGTATCTAGAAAACTGAATTATTCAATCCACCTCATACAAAACAGGCTGCTTTGTTCATTTATCTCTGCCAAATTCCCATATTCAGTTCCTCTCCTTCAATACGGATGAATGGAACTGTTCATGTCCCAGCAGTGTTTTCACTTGATCTTGCCCTACCCTATCTTGAATATCTTTGTTAAATTTTACAATACCATTTATCCTTTTTAATGCCACATTTTCATCAGCTAACAGAAGCCTGAAGTACTTCTCAGCTACTGTCAAATGGTAAATTCCCACATTACAACAGAATTTCTTACTAGTCCCCAAAGGCACATTCCTCTAAAGACTGTACCATTTGATGATATCGTATTTCTATCATTTCCATAATTGAGATGATCCAGATCTTCCAAGCAATATCCCAACACTTAACTCTATACTTATGTTGTCTTCTGACTCTCTGCAAACAGCCAGCATAAGTAGCACACTCCTGGATTTCATGCTAATAAACAAAAACAATTTCAAGAAGTTAAACAAGACGAACCAGGTCCTTGTAACTCCTTCCAATCAAATTCTTCAAGGATTCAGCTAATACCTACCTCCTTATTTCACTCCATAAGGCATTTCTGTCCTACCTGTAGTCATTTCATTCTAGTTTAGGAATAGCATGTTAACCTTCAGAACAGTTTTATTGCTGTACAAAGAATGTACATGAAAAGTTCTCTTAATAATTCCCACCAATTCCACCCTTATCATATCAAATGATTTACTGAAGACAAGTCTATGAACTGTCATATTTGTCTCCTTTTAAGATACAGATATATCTTACTATTTTCAATCATAAGATACTATGCTGGCAATAGTAATTAATTTGAAAATATCTTGTTATGAAATTAAGATGAAGTTTTAGTAATTTCAGAATTACTTATTACACCAAATTTATTAAAATCTTCCAACTTTTCTTGCAATTACATAGTGTTTTATCTTAACATCATCACCTATCTACAAAGCCTGAATGAAATATTCATTTAGATTGGAGCAAAACTGAGATCATCTCTACACAAACCTCTTTACACAGTCATCCCATTTACGAACTTGAGAGTCAAGCCCAGTCATAACAACAGTACTTCACCAAGACTGTCCNTCCCTCTCCCTCTCCCTCTCCTCAGTGATTACTTTGCTACTTGACTCTGATGTTCTTTTTATACAAAATGATGTAATTTCTCCAAGAGTGTAAACCATTTTATGCAATACTACATCTTCACTACTGCACTCACAAATGTTCTTATTCCTATTTTACAGCCCCTGTAAGTTCCCTGAGAGTAGGCACAGCAGCTGTAGTTATTTACACCCCAGTATCAGCTACACTGGCTTAGTTTCCCCGCAATTAACAGTAGCTGAGTCTTGATGAAAAGCAGATCATAGAAATGACAGTGCTAATACAGAGACACATAATGTGGGTATTCAGAGATGCACACAGAACCACTGCACTACTCATCTTTTCTTAGCCTGTTCTATCCAAGTCATCTTCTACTGGCATTTCCTTTTAATTGCAGAGAGCATTCAGTGCCCAGGATTTTACTATCAGTTTCCAAGCCAGTTCCTGCATACTTATGGCAAAAGGCCAGATGAAAAGGATTTATTAGGTGCCTACAGTGGTTCTTACATCAAAATCGAAGATCAGAATCCAAAAACACACTTCTCAATAGCTGTCTAACTCTCAAGGTCACTGTTTGCTATCTACCTTCTTGCCTACACCCTGCTGGGCGCTCTCTTTGATAGGCTACAGAGCCTTTTCTTCCTGGCCTCCCCATCTTCTTATTAATGCACTTTTCTGCATGAAGACTTCTTGAGCAGGATGCATCCTTAAAGAGGCAAACCACAAACCAGATAGTGGCTAGGAACTTTATTCAGAGGTGGACTATGCAACATGAATTGCCACAGGATGGAGAAAGGAGAACATATACATGGGTTCTCAGTCTGCTAAAGAATTCTGGATCAGGTCGGATAGACATGATGGTTCAGATTACATCTCACCTGGGAAAACATGGGGGTTTGGGCATATTTCTTATAGTAAGTCCTGTTCATTACACAGTTGGGCCCCCTTTCTACCACGTCTGATTCTCCTCAGGTTTTTTATAAGGAACTTATTTACCCAATGCCAGAATTTGGGCTTCATTTTAGGAAGCTAGTGTTTAAATGTTTGATCCAGAATAAACTATTAGAAATGCTTTTATTCATACAGGCATGTGTTCACTGGAAGAAATAAATATTAGAGGCATGCAAGTGACAAGTCTGCATAAATCCTTAATCCCCATGTCAGAATTAAAATAAAGGAGAAGCAGCTTTGAGAAGCTCTGCCCAGCACTTCTGAAGGACCAGCAGCTTTGTACTCCTTTGTGTTTCCAATTTTTCAACCTTTACCATGTGTCATGTAAAGGAAGTGCTAGAGATAATGATCCCAGCAGAAAGAAGAGTGGCAAAAACCCTGCTCTGCTCCAAGGTACTGTGAGGCATAAACAGGCTACTGACAGCACAGTGGGGAAGATTTTATAAATCACAGCAGCCTCTCAAACTGCTGACTTACGCCTATGGGCCACAGAGCCCTAAACTTCACCTAAATGCAGAAAGCAGCAAAAGAAAAGTCGAGGTCACTTTGTCCTTACTCTCCAAGCTACACTTAATGCAAGTTTCCTTCTGAGATTTACATCAGATGATCTGTCACATCACCATCACGTAAGCATTTCAATTAACCTAGATTCACAGCTTCACTTCTGTCTTCAAAGTGTATCCAAGAAACTATGAAACTACATTATTAACAAAAGCAACGTTAGTTAGCTGGGGAGAATTATGTAAGCAATTAAGAGCCAGGCAGAGACAAAATCTTGCATTATCAGGACACACCTAGACATTATGCAGTCATTTTTGTTTCACACCTCTTTTTCTTGATCCTTTGATATTTGTGCTTAAGACACTGAATTCGACATAGCAACAGACAGTTCCAACTAACAGTTCTGTATTTCTCACCTATAAATGATGTTTGAAAGAGAGGGAAGCAGATACCTGGCATATCTATGAGAGACAAAGATATATATTCTTCCCAAGTGGAACAGTAGATGTAGGCCTTTACCTACAAAGTTTACCATATGAAGACATTTTCTTTAACATTTGCTTGATTACTTTGGTTTGCATTTAATTATAGAGATGGCTGAGTGGTTTTGTAATTTTATAACTGGCCTATGCTAGTAATTGATGTGGTAGTGTCATTCTTACTGAGGGCTGATTTAGAAATGCATAGGGTTTGAAAAGCTGCTTGTATTTAAAGCCACTAGTTGTGATGCAACAGATGCTGTACTGCTGTACTGATGAATTAAAGGAAAGAATGTTAAATAATGCTAGGGTTTTTTTGTGGACTTTACATAACTATAGTATTTGCCCAAAGACAACACTGGAATCAGTAAATCCATGATGAAGAATGTGGCTGACTTTGTCAGTCCTTCAAAAACATGTGCTTTTATATCTCCTAGACACATAAGCCAGGTACTTCCCTTCCTATCTGTTTTCATTAATCTGAAGTGCAGAAAACGAGGTTTATTTTTAATCCAGAAAAGGAATTTATTAACCCTTAGGCTGACTGAACACTAGCATGTGAGAAAGGAAAATTAAAAAAAAAACACAAACCAAAAAAATCACACAATAAACTTATATTCCACCCCTATTCCGTATTTATGAATCTAAAAGTAAAGGAACCATTACCCTAATGAATAAATATACATTATATTTTGGAGAGAATAATGATCTTTAGCTATACCTTCCAAAGTCTCAAGACCTCATTATCTAAAAAACCACCTCTTGTCCTATTTCCATCACAACAGCAATCATGTCAGTGGAGTGCCTTGCGGGTGTGATGATAGTTATGTACTTTTGCCTGTAGCAATTTGACATGGTTTAATTTTGGCAGCTTTAAAGACTGTATTTGCTTGAATTATTAGGAGGTTTTTTTATCCTTCTTACTCTGTTGTCACAATTTGGCTCTCATTTGGGAAGAGAGTTGATTCATGTTGTTAGACAGAGATAGTCCATGATATCACTGGCAGCTCACTTAACCCTTCTATACATCTGTTTTTCCAAATGCAATACACAAAAATGGACTAGATCCACATGAGATGCTAAACCTAAATTTTAGAGAACCCACCGATTAGTAGAATCAACACCCCTGACAGTAGTGCTCTTATATTCTCCTCCCAGTATCTGCAGAGTGAGAGCCTAAGAAAAGGACTTGTAAAAGCCTTCCCTAGCCATCAGCAAGTGCTAAAAGCATAGCAGCCCCTTCTTCTTTTGCAATAGCTAGTAGTGAAAGAATGCCTGAGGTCCAGAGCCAAATCTCTCTTCTTCCTGAAAAGGCTTGATATCTATGTAACACCCTAAAGGAATGACCTGAAGCTCATGGCTTTTAACCAATAAGCCTCATTTAACAACTTCTTACAAATCTGTTCCTAAAAATGCATCCAGTTCTGAAAATTGTCAACAGCAAATTCCCTACTATAGACACCTAAAACATATTTGGAGTGTAGACATCTAAAGAGTTAAAAGGCATTTTAGGGAGCAGAATGAGAGGTGAGAGATCCAACTGTGGATTCATAGGCTTAAAACTGCAGTATGCATGCTGAAAAGCTTGGACTTTGCCTTAAAATATGTAGTAAACAGCATTTGACAAGTCACTACATCAGACCTCAAAACCAGCATACGCAGACCCAGTGAAAACAGTTCTTCCTTAGATGGTCATTGTTAGGGATAGGTGATACCCTGAGAGATACACGTCATGGAAGGCAGAAAAGGTAGAACTGTAAAAAGACCACAGAAGGTCATGCTTGAGGACATGTTAAAACAGTTGTTTTTTGCAAATACTGAGAGAGGGATCTGACTTTCTGGGTACTCTTTTTGTCACTTAATCACTTATAACCAATATAAAGCAATAAAGCTTCTACTGATAATTTTGTTGAGGATTCGTCTCGTACAAAGGAATTCAGCTGACTGCTGCTGTCAATTTGTCACTGTAATAGAGCAAAACTTGTTTAGTCAGTAAACAGATATGTCCCGAAGGCTGGAGAAACACATCTATTGGGCAAGAATTTAAAGACAGGTACAGCTTTTACACACTTGGTTTTGAAGTCACAATCACAATATTTTTTTTAATGTTATGCTTATTTAATAATTTCTGTTACCTTTCTTAGATGAACAATGTCACTAAATCACATAAGCTAGATAAAGATTAGTTTTTAGAAAGTTTATTCTATAGATAAGAAAATGAGGAAAAGAGGATCACTTAGCCTACAGCCAAGAGGAAACTGAGAAGAGAGTTTATATCTTCACACTACCTGGTGTTCGACTCCAAGCTCATTGAAATCACCCCCAAAATTGCTGTTGACATTAGCAAAACCTAGCACAGGCTCCTTAACTGATCACTGGATACACACTCCCCATGGTTGGTCTGTTGTCCAAATGTATTTTAAATCCCTTCTTAAAAAACTCAAATGATTTCTGCTGCACCACTTACATGAAACTAGCCAACGACTAGGCCGTAAGTGAAGAAATCAAGTTTATTTTAGGTAATTTAGAGCTTTTAATGGCTGATGTGCTAGTCCGTGTAACTTCATGATCCTACTAGTAGTATCCATGTCCTAATCCCAGTAGCAACGCAACTCATTGTTGCATCTACTTCTTTAATCTCATAGCAAAATAAACTGCTCAAGGAAACTATATGATTTTTGAGGTGTTGCAGCTTAAGCAGATCCTAATCAGTTTTGAAGATGAAGCAGTCCTAAGATATAAATAACTAGTGCCTCTCCCAAACAGATTTTCACCAATTCCTTCAGAAAACTTGCAAACTCGATGTGGTTGACGGAAGTGTGAGTCACTGTGTCCAATCTGACTTTTCAAAATGTTCATGTATGTGTGTTGTTGTCAGGTTTGGGGATTTTGATTCAGTGGACTGCAAAAACAGAATCCAGTTATGGGGTTTGGGCTGATATTCAGAACAGACCTTCCCTCGAGCTGGGGGTTGTTCAGCACCAGGGCTCTGACTCAGAATATCACTGAGAATGATCTTGCTTAAAGCGAGTGACTCATGTATTTACTTCTGACTCCCTCTCCTCTTCCTTTCAAGTTAAAATATTGGGCTATTTTTCTGACATCAGCTCACTGACATCCAGCTATCAGCTGAAAGTCAACATAGTAAAATGTTAACCTTTCCTCCCTGAGGTCTCTCCACCTCAGTGAATGGCACTTCCATTGTCTCTGTTGTTCTCCCCAGTAACGTCTGCCCAGCAGCCACTTCTCTGGAGCATCTCTGACACCCAACTCACCACCTCCATCCCTGCAGCCACAACATGGGCATCAGTGACACCCTCCCTGCTCCAGTCCCTCTCGCCAGGGTGTGGTAAACAGCATCCTCTCCCCTCAAAGTGCCTGCTGAGTGTGGTGAGGGGACCGTACCCATCTCGAGCACGCTGTGAGGTTCATCTTCTGAGGGTGCAGAAGGGTAGTCTACACCTACCCCAGCACAGCTCCCCACCTTCTAGTTCTCCATCCTCCCCCTTATACCCATAGGATATGCACACAGGAGAGGGGTGGAGCACCTCTCCTGTGAGGAAAGGCTGAGGATTTGGATTGTTCAGGCTGGGAAAGAGAAGGCTTCAGGGTGACCTAACTACGGCTTTCCAGTACCTGAAGGGAACTTAAGGAAAGATGGGGCAAGACTATTTATATACACGAGCATGTAGTGACAGGACAAGGGGGAATGGCTTTAAATTGAAAGAGTATGGTTTAGACTAGATGTTAGGAAAAAAACCCTTTACTATGAGGGTAGTGGGGCACTGAACAGGTTGCCCAGGGAAGTTGTGGATGTCGCATCCTCGGAAGTCTTCGGGAGTGCTCTGAGCAATCTGGTCTACTGGAAGTTGTCCCTGCCCACGGCAGGGGGATTGCAACTGTATGATCTTTAAGGTCCCTTCCACTCCGAAGGGCTTAATGATTCACGCCCTGAGAACTGCTGCTAAACCTGAAATGCTTCTCCCCCACTTTCTCTAACGTCGGGAGGGCTTTTGTTCGTTTGTTCTCCTGTGTACTTTGCGCTGCGCGGGCGAGGTGAGATCTCATGTGCCAAAG
The DNA here is from genome assembly GCA_013400695.1 of Neodrepanis coruscans. NCBI lineage: Eukaryota > Metazoa > Chordata > Aves > Passeriformes > Philepittidae > Neodrepanis > Neodrepanis coruscans. Next base: position 19,018 of record VYZS01020606.1, on the reverse strand, counting down.
CACACACAGCCCATTCCCTCCGCGGCCGCGCTGCCCAGGCCCGGCCGCTGCCCGGCTGCGCTCAGAGTTACACTCGGGCGCGGAGCGAACGCCGAGCAACGCGCCGCTCGCAGCGCGGCCTTGTGGGTAGCGGANTCCCCTCCGCGGGCCCGGCACTAGGCGGGCCGGAGGATGAGCCAGCAGCCGGCGGGGAAGATGTCGGCGGCTCCCCTGGCGGCCGAGGCGCCGGAGCCGGCGGCGGGGATGCTCGAGGGCCGCCAGAGGAAGCTGGAGTCCATGATCCGTGACCCGCGCTCTCCGGTCAACGTGGAGAGCCTGCTGGTGAGGGGCGGCCGCGCCCGGGGGGAGCGCTCGGCGGGGGAACAAAGGGAGTGCTGCCCTCGCCTCGAGCGGGCGGGAGGGAACGGGAAGGAAGGAAAGGGCTCCTGCGTCCTGAAAGAGCTTTCCTGGGGGAGGACGAAGGAGGCTCTCCACGCCCCCGGACGGGCCACCGGCGGCGGGGAGGTGGCGGGATCGGCCGTGGCCCCCGGGGCTGTGCTGGGCGAGGGCACGGACACGGCGCCCCGAGAGGGGAGCGAGTGTTCCCCGATTAGGGACATCTTGTTTGGGGGAAAGTGAGAAATGGCTCTGGCAAAACATGACCGGGGGGAGGGGGAAGCGCCTTGTTTTCTCTCCCAGCATCTTTCACACCGCTGGCTTTCGCGCCTCGTAATCACGGCGTGCCCGTCCCCGAAGTACCTGCCTTTGTGTGCCGGGCACCCACCGCGCACCCCCTGCGAGAGATGAGGTTGCTGTGTGGTGTGGAAATAACGCAGGAAAAGGACACGCCTAAGGGAGAAATGTAACTGGGGGAGTCCTGTGGGGTCACGTTTATTTTCCAATGGGGCAAATTGATTCGTCTGTCTCCTGTTTCAAATAGCATTTTTCTGTGTGAGTGTATGAAATATAATTTCCTTTAGTAAGAAATTCATGCCCTCGGGAAGATATGGGAAGGGAGTTAGGTTTCCCCATTTAAAACATCCAAACTCTGGAAAGGCAGTAAGAGACAGATTGTTATTGTTATTATTATCATTATTATTGTCACTATTGTTATAACTGAACCTTAGGGTCTTCAGATCTTATATTTCCAGTGTGTCTCAAGAATTCCAGTGTGTCCCAGTTATGAGGAGCTGAAACAAGGGGAATAAGTCCCAGTCCTTCCAACAGTTGCTTAAGGCACTTACACTGTGTCTATTTTTTTTCCCTTCTGCTTTCAAATGACTCAGTTCTGTTTGGCCAAAAATACAGGAACTGACTGAACAGTATGTATGCTTGTGCTGTGTGGAGAATATAGGAATTTCCTATAACATCTGAAAAATGTTCTTCCTGAGGCTGTAGGGCTGTGTTCCTCCTCCCATGGATGTTCAGAGGCATAATGACAGCCACAGTCAGGGGAGGGGAGTGGGAAACAGCGCTACATATCTGACTGGGTTCAGATAAGTTTTTGCCTAGGCCAAAGGAAAGAGAGCTGCCTCTGGGCTTTGCTCCCAGCATTTTCACTTTGGTATTTTGCTAGGAAAACTTTGACCTGTGGCCAAAAAAGAGCAGTTAAAAATAGTACAGTCGTTCTGAAAAATGCATCAGGTTGGTGCTTAACCCCCAGCAGACTTTTTCACACTCTCTGCTTTTATATTCAGTAGTGTGATTCTTTTATTCTCTTGCCTCCTGTGCCTTGGACATAGATTAAATACACTAAAATATGCTTATGTTTCTGAAGAGAAATTCTAACTGTAAAATTGAAACTGGGCTGCTTAGAACTTGATTTTTTTGTTTGTTTTGTATGCTTACAATGTAGACCACTTCATGTAATACACTGGGCAAGTTAGTAAGCCATGCGAGAGTGTTAGTTGGATTGTAAATACGGTTTTTTAATGGTAAAGGTCATCACTTTGCTCTCTGCACTCTGTAGCAAGTAAAACATAACACTAGTCAATCAGATTTCCTAGCTTGTGCATTCTGCATTCTACATGACTGCATGTGAAATAATTAACTATTATTTTTATTTAGGAAATTTGCAACAGGTTTCCTGTAAAAGCTTTTTCTCTAGGGCTTTGGTGTTGTTGTGTTATGCTGTTTGACATTAGGTTTGCATTCACATGGTGCTAAGCAGTCTGAGTATGAAAATACCATATTCATATTGAAAAATTTACTTGTTTACTAAACACCTCATTTTCAGTGTGAATTATCATAAGTGGAAATGTATTTTCAGTTTGAAGTAGAAATGAAGCAACAGAAACTAAGAATCAGGGAAAACATCTTAAAAAGACTAGCTGGAATGCCACTATTTCAACCTCCAAAAATAACATAACCAAAACTAAAAATGTGGAATGGAATTCAAAATGGAATTCGTTTCCTTACAGTGTAAAAAGTCATAAACAGCTGCTATTCTGCATTTTGTGTGCATGCTTTATTTTTGGGAAGCCATAAAAAGTGAAAAAGTAACTGTTAATCTGCAACACATGGTGTAAATTTGAAAGACGTGAAAAGCTGAGGTAATAAGTTGTCTTTCTCTAGTTACCAATTCCACTGCCTATCAAGAGGCGTTTTATTCAATGGCTCTAAATGAAGAGACTTACTTTGTGTCCCTCCCTGACCACAGGATGGCTGACCACATCCATCTATTCAGCAGGAGAATCTATAGAGCCAAATGTACTCATTGATTATGTTCCTTCCACCCCTCTTTGGGGCTCAGGAGAGACCACTGGTTTTTGTGGTGTGATTTTTGCTATATTATGTGTGTTAATTCTTGTTATTTATGCCTGTGTTGAGCATAATCATTTATGTTTGATTAAAGCACATCTTTGAAAAAGACACGCGTTCTCAATTTAGAGGTGTTAAGAGATGGAGAACTCGCCATTTAGGTTGCTCTTACAGTTACAAAGGCAAAATAAAAATAACCCACAAATTGAAATCTGTGACATGGTTGTCACCACCTTTTTTCTGCTAAAAAAATTAATCATAGAGGACTTTTTAATCATTAGCATGGGTCAGATACACAGCCTGCGCTTGGTGGTTTTGATCTGATAGAGAAATGAAAGTGGGAATGCTGGAACTGTGTGCTCTGTTCAGTGATAGGTTTCAGCAAAGACATCTACAAAGGGAAGTGATTATTACAAAGTCATTTAGACTTCGACAGGGTGCTCCTTTTCTCTAGTGTTGAAAGCCTGTTGTTAGGTTGCCTTTACTAAGATAAATAACTCTGTTATTGTCACAGCTTTCTGTGATACAGTCTCTTACTCTTTTTGGTCATGTAGCATTGCATTAGTGGTTATGAAAACCTGTTTTATGTATTACATTTAGATCGTGCAGATCATTTTGTAAACCAGCCATATTCTTACTATTTGCTTTTCTGCCAGTTGTATCATCCACTAATTTAATGAAGTGACATTTTTATGTGTACTGCATGTACACATGGATGATAACACTTAATGGTATTTGACCTTGGGTGATCTGTAAGAAACTCTTCTATAAATACATTTCTACTGAATAGTTCCTAGTTGACATCTACATTTAAAGAGAGTTTAACGGTTCTGAAGCACATTTGTGTATTTACGCTTTTGCATACAAACTCTATCTACAGTATTAACTGAGTTATTTTCTGTATTATTTAACACACATTATTCAGGGGTGCATTGGCAAGTGCTGGCTGAACACTTGATGTGTTCTAAAACTGGAGCAGATAGGTCACTGTAGGCTGTGTAAAACTAACCCAGACCTCCATTTCCTTGCCATGTGTAATTGTATCACTTCAGCACATGCTGAACTCAACTGTAGTGTTGTATGGTGGTGATGAACAGCTCAGATAACTCTTATCATTCTCCTCCCTGCAATGGTTGCCTAATGCAGTGGTTGCCTTATGCTGGAGCTGCAGCCGAGGGCAAAGGCCCAGAGAAGGGATCTGGTGTCTGCACTTGGACTCCTTCAGTGCAAGCCTCAGGACTTTAGTGTTAAGCTTAAACTGTGGAATTGCATTGAGGTGTAAAATGTTGACTGTATTCTGCCTGCTTTGCTGTGGTTGTGTCAGCCCTTGAGAGAAGGAGCTCTTGAAACTGTAAATTAGGCAGCACAGCAGTGAAATTGTGAGCGCAGTGCTGGGCTACGCTTGGAATGCAGCATGGTGGGCTGAGAAATGGAGAGATGTTTAGCAGGAGGTGCTCAAGTGTCTCAGAATGTACATGCTTTAGAACCTAACAAACCCCAACCCACAAAACAAAACTGAACTAATTTGCCATTTATTTCTTTGTTAAAATAGAGCTGACAGGAAAACTGTGTATTTCCACTAGTTTGAACATGAATAGATGTTCATCTGGGTTGACCCTTGCTGTTGAGACCCTGGAATTTTACTCTTAATGAAAAGTGGGTTGCAGATACAGCTGTGACTCTCATCCTTTCAATAGGTGCATCTGTCCATAACAATCTCATCGATTGAGTAGATGCCAACTTTATACCAAGAGTGTTAATTGAGCAGATCTCTGGACTGAACTCTGTTAATAGAGGCCCTTAGGTCATCATGGCTGATACAACGTATCCCTTCACAGGAGTTTGGCCTTATGAGCTTTCTAAGTGTTTCATGTTTAATATGAAAGTTGTTGCATTTTCCTGAATTTATTGCAGCATAGTTTTCAATCAGCAAGAGCAATCTGTTGTGTTAATTTGAACCAGCATGTATGGGAAAGAGCTGGAAATATAGCAGGACCTAATCTATAATTCATTGTCCACTAAGTAGCTGGAAGGCCAGATGATTTTTTTGTTGTTGAAGAAATAATCTTTTCTTGTTGGTTATATATCTTGTGCTGTTACTTCTCTCTTAGTTTCTGACTCTTTCTCTAAACTTTCTATTTTTGATCTGTAATTTTAGAGCATCTATTGCAGAGTCGAAAAAGGTGATCTTTAAGGAAACAGAATTGTCTTTTGTTCATTGTTCCCCTCTGATGGATTTATATATAGCAGTATAGTTAGCTGGAGAAGGACAGTTCTATTTTCTGACAGCTTTTTCTGTTCTTACATTCTATCTTATTCCATACCAGGATTAAAGTATTTCACTTCTAGTTAAGGAAAGCAAAGAGTCTGTTTTGCTCTGCTTCAACACTTTTACTGCCATAGGAGATGCTTGTGGATATTGTGTGTGTGTATTCACAGGAGGAATGTCCACTCCCAATATTTCATCTGTATTGATTAGATTGCAGAGTGTGTCATTAGTACCCTTTAGTTGTTCAGTCTCTCTAGCAACTTCAGGGAAACAAGAAGACACCCACACTATCAAATTAGCAGGTTTTTTCTGCTTTATATGTGAAGGGATAAAAATTTGGGCACTCTTTGCTTTTCCAAATATTAGTAGCCTCAGTGTCAATTGGAATGTGTACAGATGCTGATTAAAACCTGGATTTAAAGTGCGTTTTCAGTTCTAACTACTGGGAGAGCAATGCCAAAGCATTTGGCTGTTTGTCTAGCAATGCAGTCCGTGACAAAAGCTGCCTAATTTAAAAAGAAAGAGAAGTGCTACCACAGTAACCAATCTCCACAGCTATTAGTTGATGATTTGTTGCCAGTGTTTGATCTACAAAACATGACTGGAATTGTATCAATGTCACAGGGAAGCTGTGGATTTTAAAGATGAAAGTGATTGAAACTTGGTAGTATAGTTTTATGTAATGAAAGAATATTAAAATTAAATATGTATTTGTTGTAACCCCTAAGGGTGGGGTTTTTATGTGGGAAGATGCTATATTTTGTCCAAGGCTTTTTTCTAATACATCATGCTGAAAAGCAGTGAATGTTTCTGGTAACAAATTTATTTAAAATGCTTTCTTGTTGGTACATCCCAATGGTGAGGAACAAGAATACTGTGTTTATATTGGCAGACTTGACTAGTAATAAACTTATTTTAATGAGCTGTTCTCAGTGTAAACACAGTGTTGAATGTAGTGTTCAGTTCCCAAGCCGTACCTGCTGTGGGTGAAGCTTTTGCTGCTACAGCCAAGGATGTCCAAGTGCTCCCACTCTGCCACCAGCGTCCCCACATGGCAGGTGGAGCCTCACCTGTGTCCTTCATTTGGAACATTATGCTAATTACTTGCTAACAGTTTTGAGGCTGGGTGCTTAAACCATGATTTGGCCACCTCCTGATGTGCAGAGGGGTTGGAATATTTGGTGGGTTGTGATTCTGTGACTTTTGTCCAGATTTCATTAGGTTGGGTAGTCTCAGCTGCTTTATGTGGTATGGACGACACGTTTTCTTTTTCTTTTTGTTCATGTGCTACAGTTACAACTATTGAGAGAGAGACCTGTTTTCCTTCTGTGAAGCATCATGGAGTTTAATTGTTGGATGGACAAAATTTTGTTGTCATGTGAAACTTGGCTGCTGTTCATTCTCATCTTCAGTTGCTGTAGGGTATGGAAGGTGATGGACATGAGAAGAAAATCTGGGTGCCACATATAATTTGTTTTTGATTTTTCTTGTCTTTCATGAATGACTTACCTGAGTGAAATCTTTTGAAAACGCTCACCAATCACTTTGTGTTTTCTGTGTGCCCAGATGAAGACCAAGGAGTTACAATGTTGCTGTGCTGCCTTGTTACTTTAATTCCGTAGCCATTTCATCCTTCATTGTTGTTGGTAGGATAGTGTCATTAGATGATACAGGCTGAGATTAAAAAGGATGGTGTGCAGGAGGGTCTGAACCCTAATCTGGTACTATCCCTGTAAGGCATCAAACAAATCCTTCTGCCTTTCCAACTGTATGAAGTGGAGATGGTGAAACTTTCTTTTTAACATGTACTGGAGAAGAATTTAATATTTAGAATGGACTTATGTGATATAAGAAAGACGAACACAAGGCAGCTATGCCTGAATGTTTAATTTTGAACTTTGAGGATTCAGATAACCAAATAATTGCTTTATTACCTCTTGACTGTTCTAAATCGTGGGTGCTGATTTTATTAGTCTATATTTAAAGTACAGAGTAACAGGCACCTACATAAAGCAAGATAGTTTGTGTGACTCATCCAAACACAAGAATTTTCTTATACTTTTCATCAGGAGGAAATGAAGAGTAGGTCACATAAAGTTTGAACAACTATGAAAGAAGAAAAGCTAATCTTTAGCAAATACTATTTTTCTTTTATTTCAAAACACATAATGTTCACTGTTACTATTACCAAATAAATAAATAGCTAGAAGGAAAAAATGCTGAAGTTCCACACTTTCCTCCAAGTGCTATTTAAAGTTTAACTAAAATCTTGATTACTATATAAGGGCTGTAACACATCATTGTTCTTTGTCCATGTCTGTCACTGCTGTTATAGGTAGTTGTCCAAAGTCTGTAGTTTAGTTGTTGATTAAATATCAAACCTTGCTCTCTCAGCAGCACGGATTTACCCTGTGTGGAATAGATACAGAGAAGTATCTTTGGGTGTTGCTTGGAAATTAGTTTTTATTGAATGAACTGTGAATCTGGAAGACTTTGCTTGTGGTTATTGCTACTGTGCAACATGACTGACCTTCTGTATTTTTCTTTTGTTGGAGATGAAGAGTTCTGCATGGATAAATTTGTGGTAGTGTATATGATCTTCAAAGAGATCATGCTCCAAAAGCTATAATAGCACAGGTTTTGGTTGAGGGATATACAATCATTTGGCTTGTGCTATGAAAATGTTATATTTCATACAGAAACTAGTTTTAAACTGGTTTTCCCTGTGGTTTCTGAAACTGGTTTATTCTAGTCTCCGTTTTCAGTTTAGCACTGATTACATTAAGTGCAAGATTAGGGAGACAAACCTTATTGTTCCTTGCATGTTTAGGACACAGGTTTTTATTTGTAAATTACTTCTATCACCATCTGCTATATAGGGAAAGGTATGTTCTGGTAGACTTGTAATAGGTGCATCTAAAGCCATTGGGAACGAGCTGCAGTAAGTAGATACAAGATTTTATTGAGTTAGTTAATGTTGTTTCCACCACTTCTTACACAATTTTATAACCATGCCTGACCTCTGAATTCTGTGGTTTTTTGTGAAAATTTTAAACTTTTGTGATAGAAAAACAATGAAATCTCTCATTTTAGGAATAGAATTATTGTCTCTAATAAATAGCATAGGAAAATGGAGAAGAGCAGGAGATAACACAGTGTTGGAAGCAGTTGGTTTAGTGAATAATAAAAACCTTTCCAGTGCCAGGGGTTTGCACACACGGTCTGTTCCCATTAGTAAACATCTCAAGACCTCCTCCTCCAACAAGTAAAAGTCAGCCCACTTAGGCATTAAGCCATAGCTTTTATTTCTTGGCCTATTCAATTTAATGACCTCTTTAGGATGTATAAACCTGGATTATGAAGTAACCCCCCCCCTTTTCTTTATGTTCTTTGATATGAAAAGTGACTGAGAACAACTCCTTGAATTACTCATCTGGCAAGGAGGTACTGACAGTTTATTATTGTATTCCAGCTGCTGCCATTAATTTAAAATTATGTTTAATTTTTTTTCTCTGTGAGCACAAAACAGTAATTCTGTTAAACCTTAGTTGCATCCATGTTGGTATTATAGGCACCTGAACTGAGCTATAGATCTGATAAGGAAAGCTAAAAATATATATAAAAAACATTTTAAAAAAATCCTGTTACTAAATTGTAAAGTTTTGTAAAGCCCTGTTTTTTAATGGCTTTCAAGTTCACTGTTCAGTATTACTATGAATAAATTGCTTCTGTTATATGAAATGTGCTTCTTTTCAATTTTATTTTCAATTTATATTCCTTCTTCCCCACTCGTCATCTTCTCAGAACTGAAGGGTTTGTCTTGACTCTGGAAATGTTGGCATTAATGCCAATGAGGGTGGGGAGAAGCAGGACTCCCATTGTCAGAATTCTGATAGCAAAACCTAAATGTAGCAGCAAATAAGGCAGCACAAACTGTTTCTTGTGTGTGTAGTGTTTGTTCTGTATCAGAAATATTTTAAGCTTGGATTAGAAGATACAAGAAATATCAAATAGGCTAATAAAAGCTGCATCTCCTGAAAAAATACTATGCCAGCATTTTCTTTTAATCATGGATATCCAGCTAGTTCTCTGATTTCTCTTAAGGTTATGAAGAAAACCTCTAAATGTGGATGCTGTGATGAGGAATGGCTCACGCATGTAGAAGCCTGAAACAGTAGCAGCATGAGGTGTGAATCACTTCATCTATTTTAATGGTTGGCTGCCTCTGAAAAAAGACAATTTAAGTGTCAAAATAAACTATTTCAGCTCTCTTCATGTTTTTAGAAGAAATTCCAATATTTTTTCCCACATGTGCCCTACACTGTTTCTCAAGTGCCAGAATTCTCAAATGTCCCCTCTCTATCTGTGAAAACATCTTTACCAAAATTTGGCAGGTTTGAAATGACAAATGTAATTTTAAAACCAATTTTGTAAGGTATGACATTGTTCTTTATTAAAAAATCTTCTGTATTTATTTTATGTGACTCTACTGCAGAACTTTACTGAGTCAGAAAATCAGAGACAGCATTGAACACAACTGTAGAGTTCATTTTATGTTTTCTGTATAGGATGGAATGTATTGCTTACACTGCATTGCTGAAAGTATGCTTGGTGAGATGGTATTCATGTTTTGGAATGACACTGTCTAAATTTATGAGGGAAGATACAGAGCGTGTCTTTCAGACTTAGATGGGAATTCATAAAGTTGCAGTGTACCTGCAATGAAAGTAAGTTTTTATTAAATCAAAACCAAGCAAATGCACACTGAAGTTATTTCTGTTTATCAGTGTGTTACATCAAATGAATGATGAATGAAATGAGGGAGAGGAAAGGCTGTTTTGCCTTTTTGGAGTATGCAGGAAGCGTGACTGAAGAAAAGTCTTATATGCATTTTCTTCCAAGGTTGAACTTTTTAGTTACATTTTGATTTCAAGCTTAATTTCTAGAGCATAACTATCAGGAGAGGCTACCACATGATTGTACTATTTTCTTGGCACATGGGAATTGTTTTGGGGTTTATACACTGAGTAATTTTCTGAATTGTGAAATTGGTATTGTTTTTAATGCCATCATGTCTTGATTTATTTTCTCATATATAAAATCTTAACCACTGTTGGGCTAGTTGCTCTCTAAAATGGAAGGAGGGTGAGAAACAAACGTGCTTCATGATGTGTAATATCGTAGAGTCACTGGTGCTGAAAGCACATACAGATTGTGAGAGGAGCATAACATCTTTTCTGGTGTTTAATTACATGCAAAATAGTCATGACAGTAAAATAGTGCTGCAGTCTGTAAGTTTTTGTCTAATGACAGTAATCCAGAGCGTGTAGGGCCCTGTGGTGCAGTAGCTGTCCTGGCCTTGGCCTGTCCCTAGTGGGGAGTTTCTGGAGTGTGGTTGTCCAAAAGCACTGCCGTGGGGAGTGGAGGCCTCGCACAGGGGCTCAGGTGCTGCTGTGGTTTCACTTGCTAGTACAGATGTGGTCTTGGGAACCATCATTCACCCTGAGCACTGGCAAGGTTCATTTTGAGCATAAATTGCTGATTGTTCTGCTTGGTTGTGTCTTAATAAGACGCAGTGTGACAGAACAGGCTAAGAAATACTGTGGTGAAATTTGGTGCTACCTGTCTTGCAGCAGCACAAGAGCTGGTAAAGTAGAAGCAGGAGATTATTTAATCTAAAATAATTCCAGTTATGTTATTTCTGAAAATTGTAGTCATTGAGTAAGTGCGCATAGCCCTGTTCAAGAATCAATTTGTAGGGTAATAAGGAATGTCAAGAAACTCAAACGAATTAAGGACACAACTCCGAACTAGCCTTGAAACATCAGAGGCGTGCTCTTACCTAACTGATGTGCAGTAAAGCTGTTTAACTGTTTTTTGTTGATATAAGGACTTTGTATCCCCAGATCTAAATTCTGCTTTAGTAGAGAGCTGTTAATGATCGCTGCTTGCTGTGGGGTGGTGCCACGCTCTTGTGGCTGTTGTGTTTCTGGTGAGGTCATGGGCGTGTGCTCTGCACCTGTGTGTATTCATAGAGGATGTGTGCACAAATACTCTTACAAGGGGCATATGTGAATTTTTTTCTTCCACAAGGTACCTTTAGCCAAGTGCATGCACCTCTTCTGACCTTAGTGATTGATGTACAAACTTTTTCTTCAAATATAAAAAATGTGATTTCTTGAGGAAGCAACTGATTCCATGGCTTTTGTGGGATCTATTTAGGTTTAAGGCAAGTATTTTCTTGCCTTTCCATATCAGAATTGCTTGTTGCAGATGGAAGATTCAGGAAACATCAAGTTACTGTCTGTGGGAAAACTGTATTCCACTTGCAGAACCACGATGAATTTGAAATCTGTTTTCTATTTTGCTTTATTTTCCCAAATAATTTAGGGTATTCACTTAGCTCTGAATATCTAACCATATTTTCATTTCACAGTCATGGGGATTTTTTATTCTTTATATTACAAAGACAAATTTGCACATAAAGGAAAGAGTGATCACGGTGGAATAAACAAGCTGAATAAAGTGAAAATATTCTTCTATTTTAAGATTGTAATTTCAGCTGATATTTTTAATATCAGTTTGTAAACAAGTTCTGATAGAATTCTAACTTAACTGTCTCAATTAAGGCAGACATGCATGCCTTTCATTAAAGGATGCAGTGATTAAGGCAGCGTTTCATTGTCCACGTGTATGAAGATAATAGCACTGCCTTGCAGAGCTACTATCAATTGGAAGAAAATTGTAATACCTGGTTCAAGGTTTGCAGTGCTCAGGGGTCTTTCCTTACAATAGCTTTACCCTGAAAAGGCTTTGAAATAGTCCTGCCATTCTGAAGATACAAAGTACTTAATTGTCAGGTTGAGACCAGAGTTCCTGAGGATGTGGGTTGCTTTGTGAAGATCTATATCAGCTGTAGACAAAGACTTCAGAATGTGTCTCTGTCTTTTCTGATAAGCTCTGTCTTCATCCACTTAAGAGCCATGAGTAGTCAGGGAATGAGGGAAGCCTTAAAATGCTGTAGGATGTGTTACCTGTTTTTGAATGACTTCTAGAAGCAGAAGGAGATGACATTTTGCAGACATGAGCTTCCTAAATGGGTGAGTACGGTGCTTGGTCAGACCAATCTGGTCTGCAACATGGACGTAAATGCAGCAGTAATTAAGACTAGCCTAAATTGTCTCAGGTAGTCTATAATGCTGTGAAGGAAGGAAGATACAACATAAAAGGTGGCCCTTTTAACAAGTTGGACACTGCAGAGGACAGACATGTTCTCAGTTGTATGTATGTGCAATAATTATTATTAATGGAGGCACCTTTGCTTTTCTGCCTTAGGAATAGCATGTTTAAAAAAGAAATAGACATGATGGTCTCGATAATTGAATCATAGAATATTCAAAGTTGGAAAGGACCCATCAAGATAATCAAGTCCAACTCCTGGCCCTATGTTGGACACCCCAATAATCACATCATGTGTCTGAGGGCATTATCCAAACACTTGAGCTCTGTCAGGCTTGGTGCTGTGGCCACTTCCCTGGAGAGCTTTTTCCAGTATCCAGCCACCCTGTGGGTGAAAAACCTTTTCCTGATATCCAACTTAAACCTCTCCTGACTCGGGTTCATGCCATTTCTTTGAGTCTTGTCACTGGTCATGAGAGTGAAGAGATGTGTACCTGTCCCTCCACTTCTCCTCTTGAGGATGTTGAAGACCACAATGACACCTCAGTCTCCTCTAGGCTGAACACACCAAATGACCTCAGCCACTCCTTGTATGGCTTCCTCTCCAGACCATTTATCATCCTTGTGACCCTCCTTTGGATGGTCTCTTAGAGCTTAGTGTCTTTTTTATATTGTAGTACCCCAAACTTCCACAATATTCAAGGTGAGGCTGCCCAGTGCAGAGCAGAGAGGGACAATCCCCTCCCTTGACCAGCTGGTGATGCTTTGCCTGATGCCCCAGGACATGGTCATCCCTCCTGGCAGCCAGGGCACTGATGACTCCTATTCAGCTTGCCGTTGACCAGGAGCCCCAGCTCCCTTTCCACAGCACTGCTTTCCAGCCTCTCATTCCCAAGACTGTACATATATCCAGGGTTGCCCTGTCCAAGGTGCAGAATCCAGCACTTGCCTTTGTTGAACTTTATATCATTGTTATTGCCCAGTCTTCTAATTTGTTTCTCTGCAGAGCCTTTCTGCCATCAAGGGAGTCAAAGATCCTCCCAATTTAATGTCATTGGAAAACTTACTTAGTATTCCTTCAAGTCCTGTGTCCAGGTCATTAATAAAGGTGTTGAAGAACACTGGGCTGAGGAGGGAGCCCACTAGTGACTGGCACCACCCTGATGTTACCCCGTTCATTGTAACTCTTTGTGCCTGACCTGAGAGCCAGTTGCTCACCCATGGTGTTACATGGTTATCCAACTCTGTGCTGGATATTTTGTCCAGGAGGATACTGTGAGAGACAGTATCAAAAGCTTTGCTGAAGTCCAAAAAGATTACATCTACTGGCTTTCCTAAATCAACTAGGGTGGGTTACCCTGTTGTGAAATAAGGTTTTCTAGATTATTCTTTAATAGTCTGGATTTTGGTTGTTTTTTTTTTTTAAAGGTGTATGTATTTTTGTACTTATTTAAGGACTTCAGTCATTAACGGTAGTACCAATCAAGTTTTTACGTATTTAACAAAAACATATTTATCTTGAAAGAATTTGTAAATGAACCGATAAAACTGTACACTGTTGGGTGGAGAGACCAAGCAGCTTTTAATATTAGAACAGGAAATGTTCAGAAATCTGAAAAACATAGACGTTTTTCAGTATGATAATCTGAACCTGAGTGATCTCAAACTTTTTAACCTTTCTCCCTTACTTGTATGAATCCACTTAAAAACAAATGGCTAACAGAGTTCCACAAATAGTCTCGCTATCAGTTAAAGCAATAGCTCCACCAGCTTCCATGGGGTACCATCTTGATGATGGCACAGTGTTTGTGCTGGTGTGTTGTGAATTTCTTTGAATAGCTAACCTGGATTAAAACTATCCTGAATCATTTTCTGTTAGTCCTGGCATATTTGCAGAAGACAATGGTGACTCCCACAATAACATAAAAAAACCCAAACAACCCACAATCCTGAACCTGTCCAAAACAAACTAAAAAATCCACAGCCTATCTCCTTTCCTCAAAGAACTAGATTTCAAATGAATGGTGTGTTTATTGATTAAAATATGCAACCTGATTTTTTTGAATGCAGGCCATCATCTCTATGTCCTGCCACAGTGTTGGTAATAAAACTTTGAAGAGAGCCTGGGGACAAGAACATATCTCCATGTTCTTGCACATCTCTGCTGTGCAAATACTGTAGCTCCTTTTGGATTGCAGAGAACATCAATTCAGCTAGAATATGCTAATGTAAATATAGGAGAAAAGAGAATTGGAATAAAAGAATGAAATAAACTCTGCAATCACATTCAGGGTAATAGCATGCTGTCTTACTAGCCTGTGTAGAGAGAGAACTGTAAAAACTAGAAGGGTTTTTTTTTGGTAAAGAAACTTGTACAAGGTTCTCCTATTACTACTTATTTACATTTGAATTTAGGTAACTAAAATGGGAGGGTTGAGTTGTAGTCTTCTGCTTTAATCTGTTGTTTCTTCCCCTGTTTTAGGAAAAAGGATTCTGTGAGTAAACAGGCTTGTTTTAAAGATAAATAGTGGCTCATATTTTCTTCTGAAAATAGCTGAAAATAGTGGAATCCATCAACATACAAAATGCCAAAATGACTAATTTGAGTTGTTAGCTGCCAGTGATTATTTAGAAGTTGTTCTTGGTGCCATGTTACTGTTGCTCCATCTCTAATATGTACATTCTGTTACACTGGCACAAAGCAGAGTGATATCACTGCAGCCTGCTTTGATACCTGACTGGTTTGAGTTGTACTAATTTAACCTTACACTTATGCAGTGTTTTGTAGTTTAATATTTTTACATCAGGGAAGCAACAATAACTGCATCAGTAGTGTAACACTGAGACAAGGTAAAGGAAAAAGGGTTTGCTTCTAGATTATTAATGGCATGGTGGGTACATTTATAATAGATAATAATATTACGAAGGTTCCACAGAGAATTCCTTCACCCCTCTCAGCCTGTAATTGATACCGGGGATAGCGCCAAGCCAGGTGCATTTGGCCTTGTTGAACTTCTTGAGGTTCACATGAAGGAAACAGGCCAATAGTCTACTGCACTAACTGGAGTTGGTATTCTCAGTTCTCTCCCTGAAAATCTTACAAAACTCTGTCAAATATGGAGGGAATAAATGTCACTGTGGTCAGTTTTATGTTCAATTTTTTTCTTATTTGTAGCCTGATATTAAGCAATTCAGAGACTTGTTTTGATAACAAAACAGATTGAGGGTGATATGAAAAATACTTTTGCACCATTAGAGTGCAGGAACCATGACAGGATCAATTTCTGTAGATTCTGGATCTCCTGGTCAGACATGCTAAGGGAAATTTTCTTATAGAGAATTATGTATCCCAGAGGATGGCATTAGCCAGTTATTTTCATAAAAGTTCCTTTTTTGACAACACTAATATGAAAAGTCAAGTATATCCGAAATCTGCATTGTTATACTGTTATAACTTGCAGATGTTGTCAAAATGTGAATATCATCTGTTCATAAAAAAGATGACATGGGTTTCTCTGTGATAGTGGGAATTTTCTTTGGGTGTTTGAATTTCTTTCCCCAAGATAAACAGATTAGATAGCGAGGCTTGAGTTTCTTTAATTACAGTTTAACAAATCATGGAAATGAAATGGATTCTAGAGATTCCTGAAAGTCTTTTGAAAGACATTTTTCAACGGGGGAGTTTTTTTTAGAAATATTATTAGAGTGCAGTTTTGCAAGCACTTACATGCATGTTTAGCTTAAAACATTTTAGTAAATACAATTAAGAGGGTAGGACTTCTGATGGGCCCAGAATTAGACAAGGGGTTGTTTCAGTCCAGAAGGCCATGGATTGGGTGGTGGTTGCCAGAACTGTGTAATTTTTCCTTATCTCTTTGATATGTAGGATACTTGTTGTACCCACTTCATTCTAATCTGTCTTCTGATCTTAGAGCAACATGGAGCCATTTCAGTTGAGACTAACAAACGAAGCCTATTTCCTAATAAAAATATGCTCTGTTTAAGTGGATTCCTGACATCTAAGAGCTCATGTTTGAATGCGTGTTCTGTTAGCATGTAGTTCTCTGAGCTTAGTCTTTACTGCTTTGAAGGCAAACAGTTTACCTTATGTGAAATTTAGTAATGTAGTAATTCAGTAATACATTTAGCTCGTTTCCATGGAATTCCACCCCTTCTTTCTCAGGTATTTCATTGTGTTTTCGGAGTGAGTTTTGTATGCCTTATGGAGAAATAATTGGAGGAAGAGGAAAGGGCAGATGACTCGGCCCCAGTGATGATTTGATTTTACTTTTTTCAGACTCCAGATGTTTTTTTCTGTTAGTAGAATATCTGGGTGAAACTTGCAGTGTAACTGAAATATTTGCAACTGTGTCACTGTGATGAAAGTCACAGAATTAAAATTACTGATTTATCACATCTTTAAATGTGAAAGACTG
>VYZS01020604.1:4057-19396 GCA_013400695.1 Neodrepanis coruscans | reverse complement strand
TTCTCTGCTCTCAGGCTAGTGCAACTCACCTGAGAACTGCTAAACAATTTGAAAACAACTTAAAGAAACTAACCCAAGGACCTAAACTTCTCGTCCAAAATCTAGCCTTGTACTCTTAATGCTCACATTATTTATAGAAGTTGACTTTTTATGGTTAGCTTTTCAAAAAGGTATTAACCACTTCAGACTTCTTTCCTTCATCCTTTAATATCATTCATCCATTTTATGAGTAGCTGGAAAAATATTTTGTCCTTCTCTTTAGACTTAAGATACTTTTACACTAAATATTTTTAGCTTTTCTTAACCTTTATCTTTGCACACGCTTTCATATCCCTATTCCATTTTTCCTTTGAATGTTATAATTATTTACCTTTTAAATTCATCTTTCAAATCTAATGTTTCTCATTCATCTGTACTTTCTTTTTTTTCCTGTGAGGTCATTGCAGATTCATTGGTACATTTAGCTTAGTCTTTCATTACTTTTCCATTGCTCCTCTCATTGGGACAGTTAGCATTTGCAGTTCTGGTGTTACTACTTTCTGGAACAATAAGTTTTCCTTAATCTGGTCTATCCAGGAGCTTCACTCACAAAGAATACAAGCTGAAAGTCNATTGATGAAAAGTTTATAGTATCTCAAACCAAACTGATTAAAATCCATGAAAAATTGATCCTCAAGAACATACAGAAAGAAAACTGAATTTTATGCTAGTTTATGGCAGAAGTTCTTTGTCCAGATCTTTTAGAAAAACGTGGTAATGTACAAGGTTTGATATTCATATTCTACTCATTGAGAAACTGAGAAATTCAATGATACCAAAAGTGTTAGATGTGGTCACTGAAGCAGAATGAGTTTTTTATTCATAAAATACCTAAATTCTCTTATGGAAGTGCTAAAAAAGATCTATCTTCTTGATTTTTTTTTTTTTGACAATTTCTATTTCCCAAAGACTCTTGTGAAATTAACATTTTATTTTTGTCTAAAACTGTAGTGCCTTGGAATAGTATGCTGCCCAGAAATCTCCATTTTTGTAATGGGTTGTAAAAATTCTCATAGCACCAGCTGATATACTCTGATTAAATATGAAAACTGTTGATAGTTTCTATTGCTCAGATTACCACAGATATGAGCAATATATGCTTTTACAAGACTACAAACAAGCAAACAAAACCAAAAAAGCACGAAGTTTCTAAATATTCCTAAATAGTCTTCAGTACATCTGCTTACAACCCAGTGTGATATGTATGAGTCTGGGATGTGTGCTATAGGGTTCTCCGCTTTCTTTTAATAACAAACAAACAAAACAAAATAATACCATTCTTACACTTCCCTCAAGGGTAGGAGGAAGAATTTGAAAAATATAGAGATATTTTTTCTTCAGAGATGCTCAGCTATATTACACTGGGTCATAATTAAATCAGCAGAGAGTGATATCTCTGGAACACCCATTTTGAGTCAGACTGGTATTAATCATCTCCAAGGTGATCCCAGTTACTATGGGAACTATAATATTTGTTTGTGTTCCTAGCACTGGCTGGTTGCCTGAATTTGGCAGCCTCCTTATAGTAATCCAGCAGATAAGAATGTTAAGTCTCCATCATGAATTTTTCATTACTACTGTCAATATGAATCTGTCCTTTACAGAAATAATTACTACTTAATAAATCCTGCTCTGTGTTCACATGGGAAAGGTTGCCTGTGCTACCTGCCCTTTTGCAACCAAGCTGTTTAAACCCTTTTCAATTTTGTTGAGCAAAGAAAGCACTGTTTTTACACTAGCTAAAGCTCTTAGTTCAAAAATGTGTAAACTCCTTGCCATTTGATTTTTTCTTATGACTGTTGGAAATATTTTCCCACTTCAGTGGATATCTTTCCTCTGTATAGGTACCATGCCTTGCTTCCTCTTTTATTTTGACAGAAAGTAAGTGGACAGACCCTATAAAGTCAGTTCCACTTGCCTCATGCAGAAAATCTGATCTCACTTCACTATAAAGCAATGTCTCGAAGATACCTTATTGCCATGACAAGGTACAGAGGTATCACAGGAACTGGTGTCCATATGCTTTTTTTCCCTACAAAGACATGTTTATCTTGAATAAGTTGTAGCTACCCTGCCCCTTCTCTTTCAGTTTTAATTAAATTTTTTTCTTCCCTTTAAAAATCCTGTTTCAGCATCCATATCTAAAACTTGTTCCATATTTTATTTGATCTGAGCCAAGAATAGAAGCTCAGGTGGTTCACTACGAAGACTTCTTGCAGGAATGGAGCCTTAGTGATAGCACTGGAGCACTGCACCTCTAACAGGATGGCAAAAGAAATAAAAGGACAAAACACAGAAGATGGAAAGGACAAGCTAGAAGGCAGAATCTGGGATGCTCTAGCTGAGAGCACTTCCAGGAAGAGTGGAAATTTTCATCTGAACTCTGCTGCTGATATTTTATTTTAGCCAAAGAAATTCACTAGCAGCATTAATTTGTGCTGAGGAATTTGTGTCTCCACTTCAAACAACGTTGTCTTTCAAAATGTTGTCTGAACAACAAGATGTGAGAATTCCAAGCAAGAATCAGTCAAGTGTTTAGAGCCAACTGAAAGAAAATTTTGAAGTTTGAACATTTGAAAACTTGTATTAACAGGTAAATTAACCTAGACAACCTGTATCACCTGAAAAAAACCTACCCACAGGAATCCAAGAAATGTTAGAAAATGTGGATGACTTCTATTATGTTGGAAACTCTTCAAAGTATGACTATTGCACAATGAATACAGCAATGTAGAGATTTTATTGAAATCCATTGAAAGTGGATTTATTCAATAGAATGAGGACCAATAATTTAATTCAAAAAAGAGACCCCAAAAGGAAAATATAAAAATATTCTTGTGAAAACATAAGAATATTTTTATCATTATTCTGCAGAAATGATAAAATAGAAGTTAAAACCCAAATATTTTTTTGGATACAGAATGAACTTTTCAGTTTCTTAACAAAGGATACATTTTTCAAAACATTTCATATTGAGAATTTAGCACGAAAAGTCTCTCCATTCTGCTTTTCTTACCTTTCTGCATATTTTACCATTGAAATATGTGAAGTGACATGAGGTAAGAATCACTGCAAATGTTTGCATCAGTAGAAAAAATAATAATCATTTACAGTTTCAGAGACATAAGGGAAATGGCTGGTGAAGTAATTGACAAAAATATTGGCCATGAAACTTTACGTAATTTGTAAAACCCAATAAACAAACACAGAGTTCTAAGAATACTGTTCTTTTGCATATCACAGAGAACTGAAATAGATTATCATCAAAACTACATATCTATTATCAGGACTAGACAATGTTATGGAGTACATAATTTACACTTCTCCAGTTATGCCTGCCACATATTATGGAGGTTGTTCTTTACTCCTATGAAATATTCATTAGGAAGATTATTTTATATTGTCAAACATTAACAAGTGTAATCTTTCTTTTTTGCCTTGTTCCTTGAAGAAGAAGCTTTCCAAAGACAAAAACAAAAGCAGTAGCCCCACAAACAGGTGCCTAATCCAAGGTTCCTGACCTAGTCCATTAGCTAATCTAATGTTATAGCATACTGCATCTCACTTAGATGTAATAAATTAGAAGTTTTGCCATTCTTAATTTGGAAAGGCAAGACATCCTCATAGTCACAATTCCCAGAACTTTGTTCTGTCAACAGATCTGTGCTTAATTGCACGTACCAAAGAAATGCCAAAGGTTTATATCAATATATTTTCAACATCAGTATTTCAGCCCAGTCATAGCTACTTTAAATACAGTATATGAGTCAGACCTGTAGATATGATCAAACAAGAATTAATTAAGATTTGCTGTGGTTCAACCCCAGACAGCAAATAAGTACCACACAGACGCTCTCTGTGTGATGCTTACTAACACAGCGCATGCCATAAATAAAAACAAATGTTAAAAAGAAAAACAAACTTGTTTTCAAGGTTCTCTCAGCGGGTGCCACACCATACAAATTAAGAATTTGGGTTATTCTCTGCTCAGCCTAAACCCATATTTTATGCATAAGTTCAGCAAAATGCTCATAGAGTTTCAAAACTTATTTAAGAGGATATCCTTCCTCATGAAAAATGAAAGAGCATATTATATGAATAATGATGAGACTTAAATCAGCTCTTGTTCCTTACAGGAGCACTAGCTCTATCTAGTTTAGAGGGACTTACAGAAGAAAGGCAATCCTGGTATTACAACTATTTTAAAATTCATGTTGTCCACAGGGTGTGTCCACTCTGCGTATGACTCAGACAAAGTACCCTTATGCAAAATAACCTTTTCCTGGGACTTCTTTAGGGAAAGAAGCAGTTGTGAAGGGGATGATAGCTAAACTGCTTAATCCTTTCATAATTAATTTAGCACACAGAACCGTCCAGCTTCATAAGTATGACCAAACTTCTGTACCACGATCTAGCAACACATCTCTCTTCTCAGAATAAGCATCTTTAAAGACAACAGAGCAATTCAGCCTTTCCATGAAGGTACACTTTTTTTTCCCTGCCATCTAGAGGTAGTAAACTTGCCTTCTTGCAGCTCGTGAAGTGGACATAGCAGCTTCCAGTATCACATCAATAGTAAAACTAGGACTGTGTGATAACTATGAAATTTAGCATAGATATTTGAAACCTGTATAGATAATATATGTGAGCATGTTTACATGGAAGGGAAAGCAAGAGATTTTATACTCCATTTCACAACTACTGAGTGACAGTAGATGTGTATGACAGTGTATGTTACCTCACTTCTATAGCTATCAATAGGACCTATCAGTTCAAGAGGAAATGATGAACTGTGAATGTTTGTCAAGAAAAGTAACCCTCAGTTCTGTCTCTTCTAATCCCTGTGGACTATTTGTAAAAAGATGGACAGAACTACTGGCCAGTTGGAATCCAATACTTGTTTTCATTAAAATCTATTTTATTCCCAGATTTCAGGATTCTTATGACAAAGCTATGTTCAGGAAAAATAGAATAAATAAAAGGCAGGCTGAATACTACTAATAAGGGAATGTTGTCAGAGTGATAACAATACTGTAACGGCATAGTTAATCCAGAGAAAGGAATAATATAATGGTTTGCTTTTTGTTTTAATTACTTTTACTGAAAGATGGATGCTCTGCTTTCCATCCAAATCTTTTCACAAGTAACTAATAGGTGCAAACTTCTGTCAGAAGTGAATATTTTCCTATAGCCCTGAAAACAAAGTAGGCAACAGAACATTAGGTCTGGCATTTCTAATTAGAATTCTAATTATGTAAAATCCTTTTGCCCAAAACAGCAAGAAACAGTTCCTACTGCTTAATGGGAGTAGCACTCCCACCAATCAACATTCTGGTACAGTATTAATTTATGTAAAAAGTCAATTGCTGCATACTACCCACTGCCAATTGTTACCCACATGTAACATGAGAGGTAAAATCCATCCAGCACTTTATGATCATTCCAGCTTTCTTTAAAATTCTGCCTCAGCATGGTGCTTTTCATTTTTTGATAAGTATGTTATCAACAATAAACTAAAATCAGAAGCAATAGGGAATCTCAGCTGCAAGCCATTGAATTCTGATATTTTTTATACTATCACATAGACTCATAGAAGCATATAGGTTGGAAAAGGCCTCAAATCAAACCATTAAACCAGCACTGCCAAGCCCACCACTAAACCATGTCCCCAAGTGCCACATCTACATGTCTTTTAAATACCTCTAGGATTGTTGACTACACCAGTTCCCTGGGCAGCCTGTTCCAATTCTTGATAAGCCTCTCAGTGAAGAAATTTTTCTTAATATCCATTCCAGTCTAATAAGGCCCTCTGATTAGTATCTGCTATTGGTTGTTTAAACTGGCAGCAACAAAATAATAAAGAGAAGTCTGAGGACAAACAAAAGAGACTTCAGAACCCTCGGACAATTGGTGGAGGAATCAGGAGCAAAAGTTGACATTTCCTTGATCTTTAGAGTAAAAAAGACTGATAGGAATAAGCAGATCTGTCAGGTCAACAAGTGACTTCAAGGCTGATGTAATAGGAAAAAATATTTTAATCATGGGACAATTTATTGAACACCTAGTCTACTGATAGGATGCACCTATCTCAAAGAGGAAAAAGAGTTCTAGCACAGGAGCTAGTGGGGCTTGTTGATACAGCTTTAAATAGCTTGGAAGGGGGAAAGGGACAAAATCAGACCTGCTAGTGATGAGTGATAGGATGGTGTGCCACAACTTGAAGAAATGAGCACTAATGGGATCCCTCATTCTGCTTCATGAGGTGTTGGCTACAAAGTACCACACCTGAAATGTTTCTACAACAATGCATGCAGCATGGGGGACAAACAAGCGGGCCTCCAACTTTGGACCCCAGAGGTCTGACCTCATTGGCATAAGTGAAACGTGGTGGGATGAGTCCTGTAACTCGTGTGCCCTGTTGGATGGTTATAGGCTCTTCAGGAGGGATAGGCAGGGCAGATGAGGTGGAAGGGTTGCACTGTATGCAGCAGATGGGTTAGAATGTATGGAGGTCACAGCTGGCAATGTTATAGTTGAGACCTTCTGGGTAAGAATCAAGGGGCAAACAAATAATGCAGATGTCATTGTGAGTATCTGCTATAGACCTCCCAGCCAAGATGATGACAATGACAAACTATTCTTTGAGAAACTAAGGGAGACTTCAAAGTCAATTGCCCATGTCCTTATGGGGGACTTCAACTTGCCAGAAATTAACTGGGAGCAGGAAATTACCAAATCTTGGAAGTCAAGCAGGTAAGGTAGAAGGCTGACTTGGCTGAACAGGAATCTTCTCTTGCAGATAAGTCAAAAAAGGAAGGTGTAATTGTTATGGGGTGAAATGAAGTTCCTGAAGTTAAAACCTGTTTTCCCTTTTCTCTGGGTTTTTTCCCTCTTTTGGGAGGTGAGGGGGAGAGAAGCCCTGCAGCACAAGGGCAGGGGTTGCCCCCATTCCATCTTGCAAATCGGTGGAGGTGACCGCTGCCTCCACCGGCGCCGGGGTGAGGGTTGCCATGTTCCATCCCACCGGCTGGCAGAGGCGACATGGTGGCGGCACAGCATGGCAGCTGCGGTGCTGCCCCAGAATGCCGGCAGCGGCGCGGGGGCCAGCCTGACCAATGGCCATCAGCAGCAAGCAGGGGGTGCCCCTGTGGGTGTTTGCCCAGCGGCAGCGGCAAACGCAGACCCGCTGGTGTGGCGGTAGCGTGGTGGGCACGAAACCGGAGTGTCGGCCAGAAAAACTGCCAAGCACTGACGGTTTTCTGACTGGGCTGCTCCCAGCGCTGCGTGCATGCACAGTGGGTTTCCAGTGCACGTGAAATGCGGCACCGAGCAGAATTGTCAGTGGCCCTCACAGCAGGGGACCCACCCTGCCACGAGTGACTGCCACTAGCACGGGGTGAGGGCAGCCCAGTGGCGATGCTCGGGGCCCCCAGGGCACCCCGCGGTGCTCGAAGGTGGCTCTCATTCCCCCTCAGGCCCTGGCCACATGGCAGTCTGATGGGAAGTGCCCCCATGTTGCCTTGGAGTGAGATCTTGCAGGGGGTGGTTCCCAGGCGCTATTTAGCCAATCCAGAGGTGACCTGTGCCCGGGAGGGACTCCGAGATCGCACAGGATTAGACTCCATATAAAACAGGGATCCCAGAGGCTATCTTTCTCTTTCAGGGCTCGTCGGTCATCAGAGTTGCACCTCTGCTCAGCTCAGCATTTTCCAGCGGCGTGAGTGGCATTGCAGCTTCAACAGCAGCGGAGGCAGCACAGGGGCTGAAGACCATATCGTTTCAGCAGCTGTGGTATTTCTCCCCTTGTCGGGGGGCGGGGGTGTGTCCCCAGTTTTCTTTCATTTTCCTATTTTTCAGGAAACCTCGGTGAAGACCTAGCGCCATCCAAGCCTCCTCCCTCACACTGCAGCCAGCCTTGGAGGAGCTCAATTTGTCTGTCTTTGTGTTTTATCGTTGATTTTTCTGTGTGTGTAAAATTAAACTTTTTGGATTTGTTCTTGATTTTCTATTGGGTGTTCTTGTCATTATTACGCCCCTCATGTCCAAACCAGGACACCAGCAGAAGCAAGGTCAAGTGACATGGAAAGATTTCAGAGATGTTGATTGCTTCTCTAGAAAGAAAATTCACGTGACCAAAGCTTNTGTTCTTGATTTTCTATTGGGTGTTCTTGTCATTATTACGCCCCTCATGTCCAAACCAGGACACCAGCAGAAGCAAGGTCAAGTGACATGGAAAGATTTCAGAGATGTTGATTGCTTCTCTAGAAAGAAAATTCACGTGACCAAAGCTTAGCTGGAGTTGAAGCTGGCCAGACATGTGGGGGACAATAAAAAGATGTTTTAAAATATATTAATGGCAATAGGTAGCACAGAAACATGATTGATCTGTTACAGGATGAGGATGGTCACCTAAAAAACAGGGACAGAGAAAAGGCAGAGGTGTTTAATGCTTTCTTTGCCTCTCTCTTCAACAGAGATAATGGTCCAAGCGGGTCTCAGTGCCCCGAGCTGGAGGACCATGACTGTGAGAATGATGAACTCCCAGTTGACCCTGTAATTGTGCAGGATTTGCTGCTCAAGCTGGATCCCTAAAAATCTATGGGGCCTGATGGGATTCATCACAGAACCCTCAAAGAACTAGCTGATGTTGTCACAAAACCTCTCTCAATGATTTTTGAGCAGTCTTGAGAATACAGAGAGGTCCTATTTAACTGAAAGCTGGCAAATGTTGTCCATAATTTCAAGGCAAGAAGGTGGACCTCAGAAACTACAGGCCTGTCAGTCTCACTTCAGTGCCTGGTAAAGTTATGAAGAAGATTGTTCTGTGAAGTACTGAAAAACACCTGAAAGACAATGTAATCATTGGTCACAGATAGCAGGGCTTCATGAGAGTCCTTCTTCTGCAACCTGATTTCCTTCTATGACAAGATAATCCACCTAGTTGACCAAGGGAAGCCAGTTGATGTGATCTTTTTGGATGTCAATAAAACTTTTGATACTGTCTCTCCCAGGATCCTTTCCAACATATTGTCCAGCACACAGCTGGATAAACACATCATGCAGTGGGTGGGCTCACAGGTTGAGCATGGAGAGTAATAGTGAATGACACCCTACAGTGAATAGGGGTGGCATCAGACTGGTGACCTGTCACTCCTGGGGTCCCACAGTGCTTCATCTTAGGCCCTGTGCTCTTCAAAATCTTCATTAATGACTTGGATGCAGGACTGGAAGGGATACTAAGCAAGTTTGAAGATGACACAAAACACAGAGGAGCTGTTGACTCCCTCAAAGGCAGGGAGGCCCTGCAGAGAGACCTTGACAAATTAGAGAACTGGGCAATCACCAACCAAATGAAGTGAACAAGTGTAAGTGCTGGATTATGCACTTGGGTTGGGGTAACCCCAGGTGTATGTACAGACTGGGGAATGAGGTGCTGGAAAGCAGTGCCATGGAAAGATGTCTGGGGGTCCTGGTTGATAGCAAGTTGAATATGAGTCAGCAGTGCCCTGGCAGCCAGGAGGGCCAATCGTGTCCTGGGGGGAATCAGCCAAAGCATCACCAGCCAGTCAAGGGAGGGGATTGTCCTGCTCTGCTCTGCACAAGTGTGGCCTCACCTTGAATATTGTGTGCAGTTTTGGGCACCACAATATAAGAAAGATATTAAACTATTAGAGGATGTCCAAAGGAAGGCAACAAAGATGGTGAAGGGCCTTGAGGGGAAGCTTTATGAGGAGCGGCTGAGGTCATTTGGTCTATTCAGTCTGGAGAAGAGAAGACTGAGGGGAGACCTCAATGCAGTCTTCCTTGTGAAGGGAATAAGAAGGGCAGATACTGATCTCTTATCTGTGGTGACCAGTGACAAGACCCAAGGGAGTGGGTTATTACCTGAAGGCCATGGTGTCAGAGAAGGTTTAAATTAGAAAAAGGTCCTTCACTCAGAAAGTGGTTGGGTGCTGGAACAGGCTCTCCAGGGAAGTGGTCACAGCACCAAGACTGACAGAGTTCAAGAAGGATTTGAATGATACTTTCAGGCACATAGTGTCACTCTAGGGGATGGTTTTGTGCAGTGTTAAGAATTGGATTTGGTTATCTTTGTGTGTCCCTTCCAACTCAGAATATTCTATGATACTGAGATCTCAACCTCTCCTGGCACAGCTTCAGGAAATTTCCTCTAATTCTATCATTTGTTACTCAGAAGATGAGGTCAACCCCATTTCACACAGTTGCAGAGAGCAGTAAGGTCTCCTCTGAACCTCCTTTTCTCCAGGCTAAACAACCACAGCTTCTTCAGACAGTCCTCATAAGATCTGTGCACTAGACCTTTCATC
Organism: Neodrepanis coruscans; assembly: GCA_013400695.1. Taxonomy (NCBI): domain Eukaryota; kingdom Metazoa; phylum Chordata; class Aves; order Passeriformes; family Philepittidae; genus Neodrepanis; species Neodrepanis coruscans. Next base: position 9,029 of record VYZS01020604.1, on the reverse strand, counting down.
AGCTTCATTATTCTTCTCTGGACACACTCCAGCACTTCCGTTTAGCGAAGGGTATTTCATGTAGTGAGGGGCCCAAAACTGAACACAGGACTTGAGATGTAGCCTCACCAGTGCTAAACACAGGGGGATGATCACTTCCCTGGCCCTGTTGGCCACACTATTGTTGATACCTGCCAGGATGTCACTGGTCTGGAAGGCCAACACTCTCAGGTCCTTTCCCACCAAGCGTTTCGGTACTCATCCCCAAGCCTGTAGTGTTGTATAGGGTTGTTGTGACCTAAGTGCAGGATGTGACATTTGGAATTGTTTGAACCTTATACAACTGGACTCAGCCCCTGGATCCAGCCTGTATAGATCCCTCTGCATAGCCTTCCTGCTCTCCAGCAGATAAACATTTTCACCCAATGTGGTGGCATCTCTGAACTGACTGAGGGTGCACTCAGTCCCCTCATCCAGGTTGTTGATAAAGATACTAAACAGAACTGGCCCCTATTCTGAGCCCTCGGTGACCACCAAAACAACTCACTATCTTAACTCTGTATCACTTTGTTACTGTTTGTGGATCTTATACTCTGAGATGCCACTGGCAGCTGATACTGCTCATAGCTAAATACTGTATAGTGTTACTCACCAATGTAAAATCTTCTAGAGGTTATACTCAAATTCTAGAGCACAGTTTAAACAGTAAAATTCAACAATGGTATGTAAGTGCCTCACTTTGCCTTCTTAAAAAAAACTATAGTGTATCATGCAAATTTGGTTTCACCCATATACAGGCAATTTTGCTTCCTGTGCTTAAATGACATCAGATCTGTAGGCACATTTCCAGCTGTATGTCTAAATTCCAGTTATGTTCCCCAGAGGCTCAGTAACATAGAAGGCTTTCTCATAAAAATTGCTGATAAGATGGAAAAGATTCCATTGCAGTTGTGATGTAGCGCTTCCACAGCAAACATCCTTTCATGGGCTAAGAACAGATCTCTGGCCTCTGCTGTGAATAACAAAAGTATAGATCCAAGTCTTTGTTTTACCAGCATAAATCTTAGTGTTGGAGTCACTTAAAATCCTGTGCTCAAAAAGATTGCAGAAGTGGTACAAAGTATTCATTTGTTTGATAAAACACAGAGAAAAAAGAGGAATAATGCATTTATTTCTCATTGCTTGAAATTAGCAATTAGAGTGCTATGGATGCTGTCTAGTTAAAAAACTGGCGGAGTCAGCAACTAGACAGCAGAGCACCACATACAGCTATAAGGTGAATGGTTGAGAAGCACATGCAAACATGGAGCACATGCTTGAGAGGGAAGCATGAGAGGGAAGAAAGGAACCCAGTGGCTCCATTCCTGAAAGACAGAAAGGCAATTCACCATATGAATGGCTGATCAATATGTTATCAAGTTAGCTATTTGTACTGCTCTTCACCCAGATCTCTAATAAGATCTTTTAAACAGACTTCTGCCTTGACTGAGAGGCCAAAGCTGGTTTCTCCCTTGAGATTTTTAGGATGTCACCAGAATTTTTCACTTGCATTAGTCATGAGAACAAGATGTCAAAGGTGTGCATATCCTTAACAGAAAAAAAATGTACTTTTCAGTTGGCTAAAGCAATCTTCCTCTTCATCTTTTAATCTTCCATTCACTTACAAATAATAATTAGTCTTTGTTCTGTTTCTTATGACTTTTCTTCTGCAATCTGTAGGAGAATCAGCCTCAAATAGGTGACTGCACCTCCCTGAGGTGGGGAGGTTGTCTCTGAATCCTGCAAGAGCCTATGAGCCCTGCAGGAGTTTGCCACACAGGAAAGCAGCCTCCGTTCTGTGCCTCACTTTGGGTTGTGTTTGCTGTTACACTTCCCAAATGATGTCAGTAGACTCCTTCAGTAAAAGGTGCTTTTTTTGCATTCTGTATTTGCAGGAAAAATCAAGATACAAATGTACTTATCCTGTAAATTATTCTTCTTACCTAAGAACAATCTTTTCCAATGATGGTTGCCCCAAGTGTCTGTATATACATAATCCTCTTTGCCCCAGGATCTCTGAACTATTTATATGATCCATGTGGTGTTGTTTTCTCTGTCCACCACAGAGTTGAAGGCTCCGCTGCAGCCTGCAAGGCAGGATGGGACTCTGTGTGGGTAAGAATGTATATTTAGCCATCAAACAGAAGTTGTTAAGGAGCTTCCCTGTCTGCTTAGTGCAAAGGAGGGCCAGATTTCAGGGCAGTATAGACAGAAATGGCAGAGAAGGAATCTATTTAAGACTGCTTACTCCATGCACATCAGCCCCCAGCCACAAGCACCAGCACCAGCAGACATTTGACTTGTGAGCTAGGAGAGAACAGAACAGATTCCCTTGTTTCTCAGGACTGGTTCCCCTTGTAGGCTGGTGTTCTTGTATATATATCTGATGTGTGCATCAAAAACGTGTTATGGCATCCTCCAAGGTTCCCACATCTGGTTCCAGGCAGAATACACCTCACAAAATGTTATAGGCATGTGAGTCCAGAAAGTCCCCACAGCTTCCTGCTTACCTGGCAATGTTAAACCTGGTGAGTCAAAGGTCTGTACTTACTGAAATGTTTCTGCTGATCACTGGAGTTATGCAGACAACCCTATACCTGGGAGGCAAAAGCTTTTCCTTTTTCTTACCTCACAAGTCTAATGTCCCCTTTTGACATTGCTTTGTTGCACAAAGAGATTCAATAAATAGGAGATCAAGAAGACAGAGAATGAGAAAACCTTTACACATCTAGAACATTTTCTGCTTTCACCTTCTTCTGTTAACCTGCTTTGTGTCTTAATCTGACACCCACAGAATTTAATGGTTCTTAGTACAGATCTCCATTCCTGCCAAATCGTGTCACCGGTCACTTTTGAGTAAGAAACCACATCATTACAAAATCTAATCCTGAAGTAAATATTGCATCATGAGAAACATCACTGTTTTTTCTATCTCTACACAAAAGCACAGAAAAAAAATTTTGAAATGAAATTTCACTTATTTTCTGCTCTCTCTTCTTATTTTCTCTCTCTCTCTGTTCTCTTGTAAGAACACTAAAGAAAGTGCAAGAACTGTGGAAAAAGGTATTATAGGAGGAATCTCTCCATATAAACCTACAGTCATGTGGTAAATTCAGGTGGTATAAACTCATCCACAGAGCTAAATATTACAAATCCCATTTCTTGGCTCCATGTGCAGCCACAAGACATGTTCAGACTTACTGCTGGGACACCTATTACTTTTTCCACATCAGATGAATATGAATATTTTCTTTGGGTGCTCATGGAGAAACAAGGAGTTCCCTGTTTCAACAAGGAGCTAAGCTCCCAAAGTTGAGCTCTTATAGCTAGCCCAAATTCTCTTCAGACCCAGAGTATCAAAATAAATTTAAAAAAAATCAAGAGCCTCCCTTTAGAAATGTTCAAGTATTTTACAAATAGCTTTTTAAATTTTCAAATTTAAGCTTTTTCCTGACTTGTGAGTATGTGGATTACGCTCAAGCAATGCTTCCAGGAGTTTTGGCAGGACACAGGGTAAAGAATAGAGGGATTGTCTAAGGTTTGTTTTCCCCTCCAACAAGAACATATATTCCCACAAAGAGCAAAAAAATTAGTCTCTAAATATTGCAAGATTTACAATCAAGCCATGACAATTTGCAATATGGTAAGACTAGTCATAGCAGATAGTTCTTTGGCCCCTTCTGTTTTCCAGGACTCTTTCCAGCAACCCTCAGCTCCGCACTTCCCAAAATACACAATTTCTGACTCCCTGCTGGGTCACTGTCACAGCCCTGTTAGCTCTGTTCTGGGCCAGCCTGTACCCTTTCTACAGAGTCAGTCTTCTGACAGCTTTCTTGCTTGCTCAGCAACCTGTCCAGTTTATTGTCACCAGACTCCTACCCAGTTCAAAATCTAGGGCAACTGAGACTTCAGGCACTTCTGCTATCTCTAGGCTTGAAATCATCTGCTGATGCTGATTTTTTTCAGGCTAAGCTTCTGCAATAATCTGTTGTATCTTTGCTGATTCCCCAGGCTTACTGCTCTGGTGTGATAGACATAGATCTGCATAGACGTAGTCGACAATGATGTTTGTTACCAAGCTTCTGGGATATAAGGGCCAGGAGGAGGACTATCTTACTCCTTTTTTTGTCTCAGTTGCCTGTTTTCCCTCTTGAGGCATGCCACCTACCTTTAGAAAAAAAAATGTACATTTTCTGGAATTGGTTGGTCTGTTAATTTTTCCATATACTTCTGATCTTTTCTGGCAATTTTCCTTCCATTTTCCTTGGCACTCTCCCCACACAACAAGCTTCTCACTCCTTGGCTGGCTGCTTCAGAACTTCATGTCCAGCTCCATTTGTCACCTGCTGTTGCATTTATAGAAAAATGTGTATTGAACTTGCCTGACGTGAAGAGAGCGTGGGAGACCAGAGGAGTACAGCTCCTGTGTCGCTTCAAAAATGGAAAGAAAANTTTTGGGCAAGGTTTTACTTTCAGGAAAGGTTTGCACATAATTTGGGGGCTGTTTATGGGTGCTTTAGAAATACTGACAATAGCATCAGTTCTTGGGTTTCTGGGTGCTCATAGTAACACAGTTTTGTGAACCCTATGAAAACTATTTGGTTTAACTTTCTAGAGGTGCCACAAAGCCAAATTTCTTCGTTCTTGCTCTTTCCTTTAAGAGCAAAATGAACTTATACCTTGGGTTCTACAAAGAGATCTTTAACAATTACTAATGTGTTTTGCAGCATGCATTTTCTTTGGTGGCATCTTTGAATTCAGGATATCTCTAGCCTCAGTCTTGTGATCTCACTGTTGTAAGGTGCAGGCTATGAAGGATAAGCAGAAATTCTGTAACAGAGGTAGAATGACATAGGAAAAAAAAAGTTAGCCATTCTTGCAATGATAATGCTTCACTTCAAGAAGGACTGTGCCAGGCACACTTCTCTAACTGAGTTTTATGTCATGCCCCTGA
>VYZS01020602.1:0-31760 GCA_013400695.1 Neodrepanis coruscans | reverse complement strand
AAGAAATTCAGGATCCCACAAATGTTTGTAGGGCTTCCCTGATATGACAAAGTGGAAAACATGAGCAAGTATGTAAGGCAGCTATTTATCAGGTTTGCTGTTCCACTGTGTGTTGAATTCAAACCAGGGACACAAATCAGGACAGTTCTGTACAGAGCCCAGATCAAACCTGCACTCCTCTAAAAATAACCTTTCATGTCCCTCTTATGAAAATTAAACCTGCAGACTCCTCTCCCTTGGCAATGGTGTGTAGTGCCAGAGCTGCCTTTGCAGGAACCACACGGAGATCACAGCCTCAAGGTTTAGTTTGATTACTTTGTTCCTATTAGGAGAACATTTGTGCTTACCTTCAAGAAATGAACATCCTGTACCAAGAACATGGCTTGGAGGTGCTTTTAATAGGCAGGCAGCAGTCAAAGACAAGATTATAAAATACCAGATGTGGCCTGGGGGTTGGTTTTAGAGAATGTTATTGACAGGGATTTAGGGAGAGTAGCAAACCCTCCTGGCTTTTGCAGTTTCAAAGTCATGTTGTTACTCATGCCCAGAAATCCAGGGCACAGGCAGCCCAGAGCCAGGATGTGCTGTTTCAGCACAGGGGAAGCAGAGAAAAGAAGGCAAAGAGAGACCTTTGTAGGCTCCAGGACACCAACACAGAGAGAAAATGTACCTGAGCCAGAGATCTGAGGCTCTCCTGGTGAGAACAGAAGAGACTGTTTGTATCCACAGCACACAGTGTCCAGAAGGTTCTACAGGGACTCCAAGTGATGCTGCTAAACCAAAGTTCCTCCCCCTGTAACAGCAGCACAACTCAGCTCCCTAAAACTCCAAGTGTGGCTCTGGATTTATCCTGCATCACCACTGCCATGAACAGCTCACCTTCTCTGCTTTCCATTGTCTGGCTGGGCACTCAGGAGGAGCTGAGCAGCTTTCCTAAGTCTTTGTATTCAAACATCTTTCCTTGACAAGACTAAGTGGATGGTTGGATTGGCAGCTCTCAATTGTGACATGAAATAGTCTTTGCTCCCACCAGTATGTGAGACCTCAGTGGGCAGTGAGTGAAGCAAGAGAACTAGTACAGAAAACAGACTTGCTCACATTTTTATGGGCAGAAATTCGTTATTTGGTTACCAAATTTAGACAATTAGAAATTTAGACCTCAGGAGTAGGATTATAATGATTGTGGATGCTCCTGTGCTGCAGGATCCTTTCCTCATTTGAGTTTGTGTTATTTACTGTATCCACTCTATTATACCTGTGTATTTGTATGATCTATACCTGTGCACACCTTAGGATTGCTGTGCTGATTGGACACTTTTAGCATCTTTTTCAGCCCTGAGTTTGATAATTATTTCAAATGGCACCTATGAAGAAAAGAGCTTGTTATGACTGTACATATTTGTTCAAATGATAATGTTTGCTCTTCTCTCTTCCAAGGCAAAGCCCAGCTCTTTGAAGTCCTGGACACCCTTCAGCAGGAGCTGACAGCCTGTGAACTGTTCCACAAGGAGCCTGTGGAGCAGGGGCAGGGCCCCCAGCCCTTGGCCAACCCCCTGGTGATCTCATGCTGAGCCCCAGCCCAGAGCAGCTCTGGGCACTGCCAGGGGAGCAGTGGGTGACACTTGTCTGAGTTCCTGCACAATCCCCCTGCAATGCCAGGCCTGGTGCCCTTGGGAAGAGCAGCAGTTCCTTGGCTGTGTCACAGCCCTGCCTTGGGGAGGTTCCACAGCAGGGCCTGGCTCTGATGGAAACCTCCAACCCCATCCTTGGATGTGGCTCTGGGACTGTACTGACCAAATAAAACTGTTCCAAACCTGTCAGGATTTCTATCCCTGGGCACAGTTTGTAGCTTTGGTGACAGCCTGTGTTATCCCTGGCAAGGAAACAGCTTCCTAAACATGGAAGTGACAAACTGACTGTATGACAGACATACATGTGCAAGTGGTGCAAGTTTTAAGGGCTCTGTATTTCAATTACTCCCCTTATTTAATTCTGAAGTTAGATTTTTTTTATTGCTCTGCTGAATTTTATATTTGCAATTATAGAGATGCCTTAGAAATCTGCAAGTCTCTTGTGACAATAGTCAGATATTACATAAAAAATCAAATTTAACTGCTTGAAAAAGGTCCAAAGCAATCTTGTTCCCATGCTCTCAGGGAAAGGAAGGGTTGAAAAATCCCCTTTACAGCAGCTGCTCTTGTTACTTTAGCAAACAACATGTGCAGTACAACCTGGTTCTCAAGTTTAATTTCTCTCAGAGCAGCTGCAGACACACAAAATTAGGCCTCACATACAGGTAAAATAATGTAAAAGGCTGGGCCTAGTCATGGGGCCATGTAATGTTTAATCAGCAAGACAATAATTCCTGGGGACAAAAGTACCAAAAAGAAGTTGATTCCAAGGTGCTTTTGCTGTTTCATTCAGGTGTCAAACACAGAAACTGAAGAGGCAGAGTTCCTAAATGATCCAGCTAATTTATGTTACTTAAACTGTAGATCTTTTAAGAATGGGAAATGATCTGCCTGAGATAATGCAGCAATGAAATAAGAACATTCAGCTGTGCATGTATGATCTTTTTCCCATGAAAATGGTTTTATACAGGAATAAGGCCCACAATGCCATCTGGGGAATAAGAAGATTTCTGTTCTTTCTATTCAGAATACACTGTGTANCCCCCTGTAACAGCAGCACAACTCAGCTCCCTAAAACTCCAAGTGTGGCTCTGGATTTATCCTGCATCACCACTGCCATGAACAGCTCACCTTCTCTGCTTTCCATTGTCTGGCTGGGCACTCAGGAGGAGCTGAGCAGCTTTCCTAAGTCTTTGTATTCAAACATCTTTCCTTGACAAGACTAAGTGGATGGTTGGATTGGCAGCTCTCAATTGTGACATGAAATAGTCTTTGCTCCCACCAGTATGTGAGACCTCAGTGGGCAGTGAGTGAAGCAAGAGAACTAGTACAGAAAACAGACTTGCTCACATTTTTATGGGCAGAAATTCGTTATTTGGTTACCAAATTTAGACAATTAGAAATTTAGACCTCAGGAGTAGGATTATAATGATTGTGGATGCTCCTGTGCTGCAGGATCCTTTCCTCATTTGAGTTTGTGTTATTTACTGTATCCACTCTATTATACCTGTGTATTTGTATGATCTATACCTGTGCACACCTTAGGATTGCTGTGCTGATTGGACACTTTTAGCATCTTTTTCAGCCCTGAGTTTGATAATTATTTCAAATGGCACCTATGAAGAAAAGAGCTTGTTATGACTGTACATATTTGTTCAAATGATAATGTTTGCTCTTCTCTCTTCCAAGGCAAAGCCCAGCTCTTTGAAGTCCTGGACACCCTTCAGCAGGAGCTGACAGCCTGTGAACTGTTCCACAAGGAGCCTGTGGAGCAGGGGCAGGGCCCCCAGCCCTTGGCCAACCCCCTGGTGATCTCATGCTGAGCCCCAGCCCAGAGCAGCTCTGGGCACTGCCAGGGGAGCAGTGGGTGACACTTGTCTGAGTTCCTGCACAATCCCCCTGCAATGCCAGGCCTGGTGCCCTTGGGAAGAGCAGCAGTTCCTTGGCTGTGTCACAGCCCTGCCTTGGGGAGGTTCCACAGCAGGGCCTGGCTCTGATGGAAACCTCCAACCCCATCCTTGGATGTGGCTCTGGGACTGTACTGACCAAATAAAACTGTTCCAAACCTGTCAGGATTTCTATCCCTGGGCACAGTTTGTAGCTTTGGTGACAGCCTGTGTTATCCCTGGCAAGGAAACAGCTTCCTAAACATGGAAGTGACAAACTGACTGTATGACAGACATACATGTGCAAGTGGTGCAAGTTTTAAGGGCTCTGTATTTCAATTACTCCCCTTATTTAATTCTGAAGTTAGATTTTTTTTATTGCTCTGCTGAATTTTATATTTGCAATTATAGAGATGCCTTAGAAATCTGCAAGTCTCTTGTGACAATAGTCAGATATTACATAAAAAATCAAATTTAACTGCTTGAAAAAGGTCCAAAGCAATCTTGTTCCCATGCTCTCAGGGAAAGGAAGGGTTGAAAAATCCCCTTTACAGCAGCTGCTCTTGTTACTTTAGCAAACAACATGTGCAGTACAACCTGGTTCTCAAGTTTAATTTCTCTCAGAGCAGCTGCAGACACACAAAATTAGGCCTCACATACAGGTAAAATAATGTAAAAGGCTGGGCCTAGTCATGGGGCCATGTAATGTTTAATCAGCAAGACAATAATTCCTGGGGACAAAAGTACCAAAAAGAAGTTGATTCCAAGGTGCTTTTGCTGTTTCATTCAGGTGTCAAACACAGAAACTGAAGAGGCAGAGTTCCTAAATGATCCAGCTAATTTATGTTACTTAAACTGTAGATCTTTTAAGAATGGGAAATGATCTGCCTGAGATAATGCAGCAATGAAATAAGAACATTCAACTGTGCATGTATGATTTTTTTTCCCATGAAAATGGTTTTATACAGGAATAAGGCCCACAATGCCATCTGGGGAATAAGAAGATTTCTGTTCTTTCTATTCAGAATACACTGTGTAGCTTATGCACAACTCCATTAAAATTGTGACAGAATTAGAGCCTTGTTGGTAACAAAAATTTGCATTATTTTCACTTTATAGAAGAAAAAAAAAAGGTGTTTTGCAAACAATGGCACAAACCCTGTTCAGTGCTGTTTGTCTGGTTGGACACTTGTGGTTTGGGGTTTTTGTGGTTTAACAGAGAAAGATGTTAAGAATAGATATATTTTGTTAATGTACATTTTTCCTACAGAGAAATTAGGCAGGACATACAGACATAGAGCAATATCCACCCTGTAACAAAGAAAACTGTCTACTAATGCAAATATCTTACTAACACAATGCCAGAGCTTAGTACATACTAAAGTATATGCTCATATTATGCTACAGAAACCATCCCCTGAATGTGTCACAGATAAAATTTAAATGAGCTCAAGTTGACTCCCTGCTTGGATTCATTTCCTAAAAAAACCCATGAAGTATCAGCTCATGTTTTGTTCAGCTCACTTAGACTTTCCTAGGGTTATTGTATGGATATAATGAGGAAAAAATGCCAGGAAATGATTAAATCAGGATGATTTGTGTGCACAGAGAGCAGATGAGACACCTCAGGAGGAGGATTATAATGACTGTGGACACTCCTGTGCTGCAGGATTCTTTGCTCATCTGAATTTGTGTTATTTACTGTATCCACTCTCTCCATACCTGTGTAATTGTATTTATCTATACCTGTGCACACCTTAGGATTGCTGTGCTGATTGGACACTTTTAGCATCTTTTTCAGCCCTGAGTTTACCTTTCCACAGTATTTCTATCAATTTAGACTATTGAGTAAATTCATGCCAGAATTAGCAATTTTGCAGCAATAGGAGTGAGCACTGCCCAGTTTATCTGAGCTGGAAACCAGGAGATGCCACTGGGAACCTAAACTGGTGTTGAGGAAGATGCACTGAGATAAAAGGAAGCTTTTGTGAATAAATAAACAGCATTTCACTGATACACAAACCAGGAATATCATCTCTTGCTAATTTAGCTCCAGATACTGTGACATTATTATTTCTTTAAGAAATGCCTGTGTCAGAATCATTTTTGATACATCAGCTTAAGCTGATTAACTTTTTAATAATAAAAGCTGATTATTTTGACTCCAAAAAGGAATTAATATGGAGCAAGTCAGACTTGCAGGATTTTATGAGAAGAATTGGTTCTTCAGGGGAGATCAAGAAACAGCCCCCAGCCAAATTCTTGCTGGAAATCAGAGGCAATGCAAAGAAAAACTTTAAAATTGATTTTTTTTCTTAAATTTCTTAATGTTTTATACTGAGCCTGTCAGCAGTGTTGCTGAAGCTGCTAAATATTTCATATGATTCTGTATAAATATGTGATTTGAAATCAATGTGATGGCAACATTTCCAGCTCTGCCTCCAAAGCAGGTGGGTAATTTACAGATTTACTGTGAGTCTGCACAGTAACCCTGGGAAGCAACCCCAAATCTCTAATTTTCTTAAAGACCAGCTCATTAGGTCAAGTGATTACTGCAGATTTCACCTCCCTTTTGTCCCCCCCTTGCTTTGTTGAGTATTGGAATTGTTCCCAGAGTAACTGAAATCTCAAGTCTCATTAGTAGCTTCACCGTATTTCAAATAATATTGTAGGAGCAGTTACCACCCACCCATTGTCTCTGACCTGACACTCTGACATCCTCTGCAATTGCTCCTCCAGCACATCCAAGGGGGTGGATTTGCACAAACTGGCCCCTTCACATCACAGGGAACATCAACTCAGTTTAAACTGATTTTGTTAAAAAAAAATAAATTGAAAAGATAAATCACACTCACAAGCCTCACACTTCGAAAGTACAACCACAAATCCATGTCCCAAATCTCAGCAAACACTTGGTTTATTGTGTGTTTACCAAATGGTAATAAATGGCCATTTTCTTGCAGTGAAGAAAATCAGAGGGAGAGTGTAAGTGCCATAAACATAAGTGCAGTGACCCTTCTGAGATGATGCAGGAGCATCCCAAGGCCACCACAAAGTGCCTTCCCAACATTTGTGGGCTCAGCAGGACGGGCAGGGACATGTTACTGAGTGAGACCAGAGCCCTGCTGGGGAGGCTTTGTCTGGGAAGAGACCTGAACTGCTTTAATTTTCAATTAAAAAGCCAATGAACATCAATAAAAGAGCAAAAACAACCTAATTATGCTGGGTTTGGGACACTCTGGTTGAACTCTGGCCTGATACCATGCTTAAGATTTTATCCTCTTCCCATCTTTTTCACTTCTCATTCCAGTAGTTTTTTTTTCTTGAGAATAATTCCAGTTTCCAGAAAGGACAGTTTGTTTCATCCCATCTTTGTTCCTGGGATAACACTCCTAGCACAAGTGACATTTTTGAAGAGGAGTTTCCTCCTCCCATTATTTTTTACTTTATATGAGGCATTCCCTATTAGCAAATTAAGGCCCAGATGACACACAAAGTTCTTGAAGAATTGTCCAATTTATTTCCACTGGAGCTCTCTCTGGAGTATTTGGAAGTGACTGGAAATAAATGGGACAATTACTCAATAACTTTAAATATCAGGAGTCACCCTGCAGTGATGAGGGGCAGTTTGGGATCTGAGAAAGGGAACACTTTTAAACAATGCTGCATGAAATAGAATTGCTCAGTGGGAGAGAATGGCAATAAACTTTCACAGCATGACTGTGACACGGCATTAGCAGCCAAAGGGTCTCTCAGATTTATAATTTCATGGAGTTTAACACTGAATCCTTTAGTATTTATACTATCTTACTTTCTTAATAGTTTTATGTATCATTCCACGAAATACAAAAGCTACAGAGTGTGTTTCATAGTGTGAAATTCAATTAAAACCATCCGATTTCCTGAATTACATTTTCCTTTCGAGAGACCAGGATTCCCAGAGTTCCTGTCCAGTTTCTATTCTACTTTTCCATCTCTTCTCTTTGCCTTGGGATGCCCTTGTGTCCCCTTGACTTCTTTCAAATCCCCATTTGGCCTTGAGGATGGAAGGATCAGACCCCTCACCTAGATTGAGCTCAGCTCAGCAAGGCCAAACCTCCTTGATTTCTGCAGCTCACTCACTTCTTCCCTGAGAAACAAACTTCCCTAAGTGAGACTCACTTCTTAAATGATATTATTTCCAAAAATGCTTGGATTTTTCTAAACTGTAAGTATGTCAGAGTGTCTGAAGAATTGCCTGCTCCAGACTTAATCCCATCTCCATTTCCAGACTGTACCCCAGAGTTCCTGTGTTCCCTGGGCTCTGTTGGAGGAATGGCACTTTTGCAAGCACAAAACAAATCACATTATAAATTACTGGTTTGTGATTCTGCCTCAAAGAACTATGAGGTAACTTATCTTTGTCAAGGAGTAAACAAGGATTGCGGGATGACATTGAAAAATTATCAGTATTCAAGTGGTTTCACCCACATCCTCACAGCAAAGCAAAGAGGTCATAAGAGTGTTTGGGTGTTATAGTTCAAAATAATTTCTGTACTTCAAGGTTTTACTGTTTGGTAGTTTTGCTTCTGCTGGTTATTTCTCATTGATTTTTTTCACAAAAATTGGAAAAAATTCTCTGACAGAGGCAAGGTCCAGTATTTCGTGAGGGACTTTCTACACCTGAAGGTTGCCAAANGAACTATGAGGTAACTTATCTTTGTCAAGGAGTAAACAAGGATTGCGGGATGACATTGAAAAATTATCAGTATTCAAGTGGTTTCACCCACATCCTCACAGCAAAGCAAAGAGGTCATAAGAGTGTTTGGGTGTTATAGTTCAAAATAATTTCTGTACTTTAAGGTTTTACTGTTTGGTAGTTTTGCTTCTGCTGGTTATTTCTCATTGATTTTTTTTTTCACAATTACAAGTAGGGAAAAAATTCTCTGACAAAGGCAAAGTCCAGTATTTCCTGAGGGACTTTCTACCTCTGAAGGTTGCCAAAAATAGGAGGGGGATGGGGGGAAGATGTGCAGAGTGAGATAATTCAATATAAAACACTATTAGGATAAAAAATGTAATTTTGAAATCAAGAATATGCAACAGCCACAGGAGGATCCTTTTTGTTTGTTTTTAAGGTAATGGTGGCAATAAACCCCATGGCAGAGGCAGAGGCAGTGGCAGCCCAGCCCAGGCTGTCAGACACTGCAGCTCCAGCAGCAGGGAGCAGCTCTGGGGACACCAGGAGAAGTGAGCAGGGCTGGTCATTGCTCATGGACAAACATCTGTCATGCCCAGGGCTGAGCCACACCACTGACTCATCTCCCACAGGATTGATGGGCACCCAAAAATGTCACTGGGCTTTCAGAGTCACTTCAAAGTCACTCCCGAACGGGCTCGACTTTTCAACCTAATGGTGATTTGAGGCCTCCTGAGAGCCCTGAACCAGCACCATGGGGCACATCCACTGCCATGGAAACCATTTCTGGGTCACCTTTACATAACAGTGCTGAGAAAACATCTCCAGCTCCACCACTGCACAACACTCCTTTGCAGGGAGGGCTGCAGCCACCACTGAACATTTCCTGTCATTACCCACAATATCCCACAAACAAAAGGACACTTTCTCTCCACATCAAAATGGGAAGGAATATGCCAGGCAGGAGGCCTTGGCTCACACTCTGCTGTTACACTTCAAGGGATGGAAAATGATTTCCTGATCCTCTGTGCCCATTCTGTAACTCAAATAGAACAGCTTGGGTCAAACTCATTCTGCAGAGAACATCATTAACTCTGGAGAGAACCTCCCAGGAGGGAACACACAGCTGGAGCTGCTTTTACATATCTGGCTGGAGCTCCACATGAATAAAACTGACAGAACCAATAATTCAAGTCACAAAATCAGATTTAAGGGGCTATTGAACAATATATTGAGAAGAGATGGAAAAGAGACAGGAAGCATTTCAAATCCTGACATACAGAAATATTTCAGGGCAGAAGGGGTAAGAAATAATTACATAGATGACTCTGTTTTGTTCATGGAACACCAAGGAGTTACCAATGCAGGAGGAAAAAGCCGAATTTTTAGAGGAACTGTTACTGAACACTGTAACCTGCTTATTTTAAGTCTAAAATCAGGATATTCAGCTCTGCAAAGGAAGTGTCTTGAGCAAGAGACCATCTGGAAAGGGAGCCTAGAAAGAAAGATGAACAAATTTTTCATGTTGCATTGATAAACCCGGAAATTTTATTTCTCTGGTGATAATTTTAACCACAAGAACTGAAGCCTGAATTTATACTGCAGGTCTTCAGCTGCTGTGCAGGGCACAGTCCATTCCAGCAGCCACAAAGCCCCAAGAAAAGGGTTATTTGTAGCCACCATTTGTGTCCTGTTTTGTAACTGTGTGTTTCCCCCTCAGTCAAGAAGCAGAACAGTGTATCCATCATTTCAGAAAAGGAAATTGTTGCAAGTCATGGTAGACTGGCCCCAACGTGTACTGTTGTTTCATTGACTGCAGGAGTCATTCCCAAACTCTGGAGAGCTGAGCATGGCAAAGATCACAAACAATTGGGAAGTACAGCAAGAGAGGAGTGAAAATATGGCTGAGACTCTGGAATAAATCATATTTGACAATTCTGAGCCTACAGAAAAGATTTTACTGACAAGAATTGGACAAGAAAAAGCTCTCTAGAATATGTAGGAGAAATCTGTGTCCCTGCACTGCCAAGAAGTTCACCTTTAACAAAACAACCTTTTAACTTCACTTAAACTGTTCCACTTCAACTGAATTCCACTTTCAGATGGAAAAAACCCATGTCATGAGCATCCCAACTCGTTTTATAATGTAGAGGCCTTTACAAACCAAAACCCTTGGTATTCTTTATTCTTTTGCTCATACAAGAAGACAGCAACTCCAATCTTACTAATCTGTTCATATATTTTAAGCAAAAAGGAGCTTAGAACTAAAAAGTAATAAAGCAATTTCAAATCTTACAAGTCATTTGACATTGCCTTATAAGCAGAAAGAGATTTAATAGCAAAAATCAGCATATAGGTCCATAAAATACTGCTACTAAAAATGGAAAGAACTAATTCCAGCCATTTGTAGGAAATCTTTGGAAATTCCTCGTTAGAGATTCACCTCATTCCTGCACAGATGAATAAACTCTGCAAATAGTTTTAAAGCAGCATCTGCTGCTGAGTGATAACATTATGGAGACCTGGCCAGAAGTTCTGCTGGAAATAAACAGTTGGAGACCTTTGAAGGACAGTGGAATTGTAGTTCAGGCTTTGGGTGGCTCAGAAATTGTCACACAAGCAAATGTAAGTCAGTTTTACTCACCTGATTTCCTGCTGTACAATGACATTGCTGTTATTTTTATACAAAGCAGCACCCAGACTTGTCTTTGGATTTTAAACATTCTGCCCTTGGGGCTTTTTCATGTACATGAAAAATGCTGTGAGCAACTTTGGACTCAGGAAAATTCACCCAGTAAGACCTTCAAAGTCTTCCAAAGATGAATCTCCAGAACATTTGTTCAGTCATGGGTATCTTCACCCTCTTCAAGATGCTACTTTATGTGCTGACTCTGAGCAAAAGAGACAGGTACTGAATTTCAGCCTACAGACCTCCTTAGAAGCAATAAAAGCCTAAAAATAAGGTGACATCTGCACTATTTATTAGTTGTATCCAATCTTCTGAAGGCTGAGAAAATCTCAGTCCCCACTGCATTGAGAATTAGTGTTTGTGCCTCTTTCCTCAGATGTTCAATTTATGTCCAGCAGGAACTTTGCCCTGAGGAAAATTGCTGACTGCTCTGGGTGTTCTTTTATTCCACTATTAATCACCATCAAAATAGGAAGCTTCTTGAACAAGTATTTCCAAACACAAGGGTTTGATGGCCCCACTTAACACATCAGGGAAAAAAAAAAAAAGTTATTTTGGATCTCTAGAAATGAATGGATTCCCATTTTTCTCAACCCAGAGGAAACACAGCCTTTTTTCACCCATTCCCAAAATGCAACAAGCCTTTTTACTGACTGTAAATATGTGGAGGTGTCTCAGTGAAGCCCTGGCCACTCAAGCCCCTGGCCCAAGCCCCAGCAGTTAATTTTCCCCTTGCAGAAATCCCTCTTTCAGATGCTGCCACACAACACAAGTTCAACAAAGTGCTTTTACAGCATTTTTACAGCATTTTCCTGTAACCAGATGTTGGCCTCTTGGCTCAGTAGCTTAAGTACCTCTTCTATTTTGTTTCTTTTTCTGTACTTTTTCAATCATTCTCCTGTAGAGGGGTGGGATAACCTCCTCCCCACTTTTATTTCACATATAATATCAAACAGCACCTGCAAGTCCCAAGGGTGAGGCTCTGTCTCTGCTATATCCACCCAGTTGAACCCCTCAGGCACAGCAGCATCCACAGAACTGAAACACTTCTCATCCTATTGACTTTCAGAATAAGATTAAGAAAGAATTAACAGAATTTTGATTTTTTTTCCCCAAGTGCCAGACATACAAATTGAGCAAAAGCTGAGATTTGTACTAAAGCTCTGCTCAGCTGCACCAACCCAGCAGCAGTGGCTGAACTGCAGGAACTGGCCATGTGTCCTGGAAAGGGGGCCTCACTTCTCCAGGTTTGGTCTTACTCATAAAGATCTATCAGAAATGACACAGGATTTGGAGAAGAATAAAATAAAACATACCTGGGATCACTAGGAAACAAATTGAAACACCCAAAGGAATGCAGAGGATGAGTAAAGGCAAAAGCAGAGCATGGAAGCAAAATCTCAGGCAAAGCACTTTGATCTCACTTAAATCACAACTTACTTAGGTCTCACTTACTTAGATCATAATGAAAGGCTCCTTGAAACAGCAAAGAGTATAAAACACTACTGAAGGGAGCCAGTGAGGAAGACTTGATGAGGAGGGGAATCCCATGGATTTTCCTTTCCTCATCCGTTTATCTGAAGACACACAATATTTCAGGATGCTTCACATGATGGCTCCTCATTAAAAGCAAAGCAAAGTAGACAGATTTGCTGTAGTCATAAAAGCTGAACACTGTTCTTCAGCCTGTACAGCCAGACCTGCAGAAAGCAGCCAGGCAAGGCATGAGGGAGATGCTGAGGGATTTCAGCCCATCCTCAGGGAGAGCTGCTGATTAAAGAGGACACACAGCTCCCCTCTCACTCCAGGCTCTGCTTTCTCCTATTAGACTGTGGATGTTCTGTGCTGTCAGTGTGCAGAGAATGACACCATGACAACATCAAACCAGCAGGACTTATCAAAACTGAGGAGGAAATACATTATAAATAACCTCCAACTGGCTCCAGTTAATGTAGGAAGTTTCACTGGGTTAGAGGGACCAAATGAGGGCAGAGAGAATTAGATGATGCAGGAAGAGACTTGCAGAATCTTTTAATGAAAGTACAACCCTCCTCAGGGGAACTCTGCTTATTTATACCTTGCTATAAGTCACTATGGGATTCATTCAGTTTGCAGCTTGATAAAACTGACTCCAAACAGTTTGTGTATCAGGATTCAGTGATAGGAAATAATAGAATTAGCACAGCAGCATTTTCAGCCTTTGTGATTTTATCACAGGCACATTCTAAAGGATTTCCTTCAGAGCCCGACACAAATCTTCTGCAGTTCCCCAAAACAACTGGGCACTTCTGCAAGTGTGAGCCCCACAAATGGTGTGAAAGGAATCCTGTGACTGGGAACACTTAATTCCTCATTGAATACAAACCCAGAGCCAACTGTTTTACTTCAAAACCCACCAAGTCACAGCTTTATAAAGGGCTGTATAAAAACATCAGTTCTGAACAGTGAGTGAATTACCATGGCAAACTCATCAATGCAATCTTTTATGTCAGGTACTAATTTAATTTCTAACTGATCTTTCCAAGAACAACTGCTCAGTGTGGCCATAAAGTTCAATGCCCTGCCTTCAACATTTCCAACTCTTCAGGCAGAAAATAGCAGGACTTAATGGGGCTGAAGACTGGGAAATGGAGAAGATGATGAGATTTTCTCTCAAAACTCAATCCCAATCCTCAATAAAACATTCCCATACCTGCAGTGTTGTGTTTGCCTGGAACATTGTATTCTGACTGACAGTGACTGTGCATAAAGAGCTACAAAACTCCCTGCTTTTCACTGGCCAGGAATATTTCTTTTCATTAACAGCCACAAAACCCTCCAAGCTCCATAAAATACAAACATTCCACTAACTATCTGATTTAGACAAGTCACTTCACACACACACTTTGTACCTTGGATGTGTTTTTACCCTGGAGACTATGGAAAAGGTAATATCCTAAAAGAAGATAATATTTCATTATTTTATTTCTCTTGAATGGATAAATTAAAGGTTGATTTCAGAGAGTGGATGCTCAACATTTCAGAACAAAATAACTTGGCTGACACCTAGTGGGAAGATAAGCAATGGCTGCTGATGGCACAGGGAAGGTGAGTCGTGAAGAGGGAAAAGAGCCAGGAGGGAAGTTCTCCATGAGAATGGTGGGAAGAGAGAAAATTACTTGATAAAATGGGTGGAGAAACATTTAGGAGAAGAATTTCCTAAATGACAGGAGTTCATCTGCCTTCTGAGGAAATGGGATATTTGATTTGACAGAGGCAAAATTCCACCAGGTAAAACCACAATAAATGTGTAGCAAGAAACAATACAATAAGAAGATTATGGACATGATGAAATTCAGAGTCCTCCTATGTAGAAACACTCAGAAGGCTTTAACAGGCCAGATCTCCAAGATCTCCAAGATCCAGTTTTCCCTTAATTCATTTCTGCAAACAATATTCTTCATGTGTGAATGAATTTCAGGACTGATCTTTTTTGGTTTTTTTTATTTTCTTCTTCTTCCTTATTTATATAATTCATTAATTACCAGTGGCTCCCACCCAATGATAAAGATCTATCTTGGTTACTCTGTTCTCATCAACCTGTTTGCAAGTACAAAAGGACAGATTTAATCAAGGTGATAGACTTTAAATAAGAAGCACTTTTTGCTGTCCATTGACAGTGTGATGTGGCCATTTTTTCAGCATTGGAAATAGAAATAGTGTTTGAGAAAACTTGTGTATTTGTGGGTCAAGAAGCAACAAATTGACAGCACTGACAGCACCAAATGACTGTAACTCCTTAAAACTGACTATAAAAGATAACCACATCATCTTCTGCCTGAATTTCCTCTTAGCAGGTCACATGTTTCAACTGCACACTTATCTATAACTTGCAGCTTTTGTCCTGAACCACAGGGAAACCAGTCCTCTCCCTCCAGCCCTTTCTGTCCCTGTGGGAGCAGCTCCAGCAGCCACAGAACCCACTGGAGAAGGCAAGGCCTGGAAGGAAAGTTAATCCAGAGCAATGTCCTTTCAGGGGGTGAGGCAGCAAGAGAGGTGTTGTTTGGGAAATAACATTGTTGAGAAATACCTCTCCACTGAGAGCAGACAGAGCCTCCCTCATTCACAAAAACTTCAAAGAGATCCTCTCTCTGTGGAAAAAATACATTCGGACTGTAACAAGATTAGAGCAGATTATAACTATTTTTTCAAATTGGCTCTTAATAAATCCTCTTAAATGAAGAATCCTCATCTGGCCTACAAAAAGCTATAGCCCTAAAATCATAACTGCAAATGCCTTGTTCCTGTGCCAGACTCCCTGCACACACTGACCCCACACAGAGCTGAACACTGGCTCCATCCCAGGGAAGTGATGTGGAGGCTCAGCCCCTGCTCCCACCCTCTGGGACACAGCAGCTGATTGCACCAAAAAAAAAACAAGGAAACATCTCTCTGTGGGGCAGAACTCCTGAAGACACAAGGCATAGACTGTGTGCTACAGCAAACAGGCAGGAGGGCAGACAGACAGTTATGAGATCCATGGCCTGGGGATGTACTTCCCCAAAAACACTGAAACAAGGATGTCCCCATTCTTACCAGGGCACTCACAGTTCCAGCTGTTGAACATCTGACAGTCTTTTCAAAAAGGGAGGAATCACTTTCCTCATCTCATAGAAAAGATCCAAATCCAAACAGGATTTGAAGTGTTTTTGTTTTTACCCTCTGGCACTGTCCAAATTACTTTTTAAGATGCTAAAGAGCAGAAAAACACATTAAGGCATTTTCTTAAGGAAGTTCCTGACAAACTTCAGGTTCCTGGGAACTGATCAGATTTAATGAAGAGAAGTACCTTAAATATAAGAATTAAACAATAAGAATTGCTATCAGAATAGTTTATATGTCAGAAAACACAGAAACACAGCTCTGCTGCACATCTGCAGCACCAGAACCTCACCTGGCTTTCATTTCCAAGTGCAGGACACAGCTCAGACATGTCCCCAAAACAACACAGAACTGGCCTGAATTAAACATCCATCCACAGCCAGATGGAGTCCCAGATTTGCTGTTTGAATTTTAGAGGGCTCATGACTGGGAGCTAAAGCAAATTATTTCAGTTCTATTCCAAAATGTTGCATATTAAAAAAAATCCTATTTTTGGTTTTCTTTTACACAAACAGACAAACAGATGCATGTCTGTCACAAACTTGTATCCAGCCAAATCCACACAGAGTATATTCCATTCTAAGATGTCACATGGTTGTAACTCAGCTGTTAACTGTGTTCCTGAGCCTTTCCCAGGGCACCTTCCCTGACTATTCTGGAATCCATGTCTAAATCCCAAATCACGTTACAACACTGCAAAGAAATTAAATTCCATAGAATACCACGTGAACTAAATTAGGAGTTGATCCATAACACATTCCCTTCCTTCCTTCTTTCCTTCCTTCCTTCCTTCCTTCCAGGGCCACCTCTGGCTCAGGCATTCCTGCATTGCAGGTACAGCTCACTCTGTGCCTCCCCACACAGAATCAGCTCTGCAGATCTTCACAGAAACCTTCCTTTCACTGCTTGCATTGTTCTTTTCTGAACATGGGTGACCAGAACTAAATACTGCATTTATACTGTATTTCAGTTGCAATCAATGGCTTTAATATTTCTCTATCCCTTAATGAACTCACCTGATGAATCTACCTCTACCTCATCTCACTGTTATAGTTATTCCAATGCTATGGTGTGTTTTTACAGTTTTATTTCTGGGAAGGCAGATCTCAAACACACTTGAGTGATTAAAACTCAATTTCATGGGCAAACTTCAGCTCCCTCACCTCTTGGTGGGCTTTGTGTGTGTCAGCAGCTGAAGCCCAAAATGACTTCTATACTTGAGGAAAAAAAAACATTAGACTTCAGCTGAGCTTCTCCAGATATTGTCAGATATAACAGGGAAAATGCATCAGCAAGAATTCCAAAGCACTTCCTCCTGTCTGCACTGTGTGCTGTGACACCAGGCAAGCAGCACAACCTCCAATATCGTGCACAGGGAAAGGCTCCTCTTCCTCCACACACTTCCTTGGTGACTCTTTAAAAAGCCACCCTGCACTGCCACACATTCTGCAACACCTCACCAAGCACAGGGAAAGGACTCAAGAGGGACCAACAAGGGTAAGTGTCAGTCAGGCACCTCCCAACTCTTCCCCTCAGCATTTTGCCACAGTTCTTGTTTCTATTAGATTTGGATTTCTAGCTGTTTCTGTATTAAATCCTTTCTATAAATATCACTTAGCCTTTTTTTTGTCAGATCTCATAGTCTGTTCTTTTAAAATGTTTACTTGGAAAAAAACAGCTTGAAAAATCCCAGGTGGGATCCAATATCTGGATTCAGAGCAAAGTTACTCAGAGAAACCACTTGCTCACAAAGACACAGGAGATGGTTAAGATCAGTAATTCAGCTTCAGTTCATAAATTTATCCAGCATCAACCCAATTCAACATATAGGAATGGAGAATTTAGATGAGAAGTCCAAAGTTGCCTAACTGCATTTTGAAAAACTGATTACATAATTCTTGAAAAGAAATAGAAGCAAATTAATTAAAAAAAACAATCATTTTTCCTATAAATTAAGTCTTTATTAAATGAAACTTGTTTGAGAAAAAATTGCCTCAGCTTATTTTCAGTTTTTAAGAGGAAAACTTTTTTTAGTTCTAAAATACCTTTACACTTGAAAACATTCTAAATAATTAATTTTCCAAATGTTGTTCTACATTAGTGTAATTTTAGCTCCTTATTGCCTTAATATGTAAAAAGAACCCTCTTTAACTCTGGGTTTGGTTTATTTGGGGAAAAGAAAAAAGAAGGAAATACACTTTAACTCCAGGATGTATTAAAATCATAATGAAAGATGGTTTCAAGACTGGGAATTCCCCAACCTATTCAAGGCAGTTTGTATTTCAGGTTCCAGTCGTGTCCCAAGGCTTGCAATGAATTTTTAAATGCAGAGAATTAGCAGGAAATGCAGGAAGGGAACATCTTTAGAGGGTTTAAAGCACCAAACAGAGGGGACTAAGATAGAAGTCTAGTGGGATCCACTCTACAGCAGTGGGAATGACAGAGCAAAAGGGATAATTACCTGCTGTCATATTTAGTTAATCCCTAAAGACAAGCAGTACCAAATATGCAAAAATTCCAATTCTCTATTCATCCAAATCTTAAGCTGTCTGTTCTCAGGGATGCATGGAGTTACAAGGTGGCAAAAAAAGAACTTTTTGCCACATAGAAATGGGTATTTCCTGGTTAGAATCTTCACACTGTCAGAAAAAGGATTTTTTGACATTTCAATTATTCAATCCCTTAAGCTTTATTTTGAAAACTGATTTCAACTCTAGATCTCTAAAGATACTGAAATGAAATAAAAGCTTTGCCTAAAACTAAGTTTTACCATTGTCTCTGGTGACAATCTGCTCCAGAACTCTGAACAACAATATATCTTGCACAATTATGAAGAAAAAGCAACGAAGCAGAGACAAAATGCACTGCACTTATGGTGATGTGAGGGAGACTGGTTCTGTGGGGAACAGAGAAAACTAAAGATTTTATTCCCAAAACCTAAACTTCATGAGCAATCCTGGGCAGGAAATAGCTGTGCTGTATAGTACAGTCCTGCCCTTGGAACCACGCTGATGAACCCCCCTGGTCTGACTGCTGTTGTTATTCCCTGGGCAGCCCAAGCATGAAGGAGCTGGAATTCCTCTCTCTGGTGGCATTTGCCCTGTCCCTGGTCCCCAGGAGCCGAGGAGAAGAGTGTCCCCTGTCGTGCAGCTGTGAGGAGCTGGGAGGAGCGCGGGGGCTGCTCGTGGACTGCAGCTCCAGGCAGCTCCGAGCAGTGCCGCCCTTGCCCCGGGACACCCGAGTCCTTTATCTGCACAACAACAGCCTGAGCTCGGTCCCCGTGGCTGCCCTGGACAGGCTGCTCAGCCTGGAGCAGCTGCAGGTGTCTGACAACCCCTGGCACTGTGACTGTCACATCCTGCACCTCAAGCTCTGGCTCCAAGACCTGTCTGCAGCCTCCCTTGCCACCCTCAGGTGTGCCAGCCCAGCTCCCGTGAGGATGAAGCTCCTGGCAAAGCTGACTGGGAATGAGCTGGGGGCGTGTAAGAGGCTTCTCCCAGTCAAGTGTCTCGAGTTCTTCTGGAGAGACCTCATTTTAATTGCTGGAGCAGTGATTACACTTCTTTTAGCAGCGTGGGCTCTGAAGTTCTCCAGAAAGCTGGTGTGCCAACTAAACCTCGGCAGGTTTGGTCACAGGGGCCGATGGCTGGGGGGGAACCCTCCCAAAAACCACAAGATCCACTGAGCTGCTTACTGCCCCCAGCCTGAACAGAAACAGCAAACTCCTCTGCAACAAGAAAGCAAGAGCACTGTAATACCAGTTTGAATGGGGAATGCTAAAAACAGGGCCCAGGGCTCAAAGGCTGGGACCTCAGAGAGGCAAGGTTGATGTAATACCCTTCCAAAAATAAAGCTTGGTGAGGTATTGACAGTCAAGTTTCATTCTGCTGCCAATTACTCATACAAAGAGCAGTTTCTACATTTTTAAAAAATCATTTAACTTAGAATTTTCCACTGAATTCTCAGCTCTTATTGCACAAAAATTTACATCCCTAAGTCCTACACTTTTAATAAATGGAGATGGACACCAATTGTGCTATTTTAGCAATTCTATTCTCATTCACCAGCTCTGTGAGTTTGCAACAGGTTTTGCAAAGTTTTTGTGAGTTTTACCCTCTGTCTGTGCCCCTAGTGGGCTTGGTAGGACCATTCTGGGTGCAAACAAACTCAACCATCTCTTCCTCAAGTTTCCTGCCAGCAAAACCACTATGATTATACAGACCAGCCACTGAATGCAGCCCTTAGCAAATATATTTTAAGCTTGGCTGTTAATGAGAATATAATCAGTAAAAATAAATTCAAATATAGTTGAATTTCTTGGAGAGTGAACAATTAAAAATTCTATGTGAAACTGAAATAATGGGTCCTTATTGAACATTTCTACTCACCAAAGTCTGATCTCTTTCAATTCTAAACATTCCTGATTAAAATTCTAAGAAATTTCCAGAACTTGTGTTGTGATTTTACCACAAACATTTGATGCATTGGATTTTATGGAGCAGCTTTGAAAGGATGTCTGCTCTTCCCTTCTCCTCCTGAACCCCCATCCTCATAGAAAAATTGTTGTGTTAACTCAAGCAGATTGTTTTCTCCTCTAATTCTCAAGGGTGCAAGAACAGCAATTCCTGCTGTGACTCCACCTGCTCTGGGGAGCTTTGGCCACTCAGATGGGAGAGCCCTGAAGGTCTTCTAGAATTATTCCTACTGTTGGGAATTCAGTTGAAGGCACATTTTGCAGACACTCCTCCTCAGTTCTAGAGGCCCCTTCTGAAGATGTTCTTTACCCTGTGAGCTGAGTGGGGCTCCTTGTTGAAGTTCATCATCTCCCAGCACAGCTGGGGCTTAACTCATTTCTCATGGGTGGTTTTGCAAATACCACGTGCTGTCACTTCTAGAAGAAGCCACAAACACCCCAACCAAAGGCAGCAGAAGCTCATGGGGATGTTTCCAGGTCCCTCCTGCCCCTGTCAGAGCAATCTGGAGTCAAATTTCATTGCTGTGATGTTCTCAGACAGCTTTAGAAGAAACATGTCACTGTCTGTAGCACCTTCACTGCTGGTCCCCTCTCCTGCAGCAGCAGGGAAAGGCCACTCTGAGACATCACCCCCTGTCAACCCACACTGATGTCCTTCCAGGATGAGTCCCTGACCCTCCCAGTGACACAGGGAACAGCACAGGACCCAGGGTGGGACTGCTGAAAGAACCTCTGAAACACAGATCCAGCTGGGGAGAAGACACACCCCAAGGGTGGAGGGTTGCACAAATCAGGAATCAAGTGCAGCATGAGGCTTTAGACTGAGCAAAGCAAAGGAACAGACTCAGATGCTCTCCCTGTAAAATAGTTCCCTGGGAGACAACATTCCCATTGAAATCAGTATCTGTGTCTACAAATCAAGAAGAATCAACAGAAAAATCAGACAAACTACAAACTACTGCACTACAGTAGTGCAAATAAAGGATCAGAAAATGGATCTTAAAAGGAGATGAATTCATTTCTTTTAATAAAGAGAAATTTAAGAAATGAAAAGATCACAACTTGTATGAATCTACATGAAAAGAAATTTGTTAACACGGGTCTAAGAGCAGAAATTAGAACATCAGCCTAGAAACAGGGATCAAAATCTAATAGTGAAAATAATCCCACCCTGAAACAGCTTGTCAAATATCATGGTAGGTCCTACAGCTTCACCAACAGGGGGCATGTTTGGGAGGCAATTGGATTTTCACAGGCTTTGTGAGACACCCAAAACATTCCAGCTACTCCTGTTGCTTTGCTCAGCTGCAAAATTTCTGATGGGACAGGTGACAAAGAAAGAGACCCAGAAAGAGCCCAGGGACAGCCTCAGTGAGGGGCTCAGGCTGTTCATCTGGATCAGGTGAGCACACACATCCCTCTCTTCCCTGGCTCTTCTCTACAGAAATAACCTCTGCAGGAGAGAATTTCAAATATCTTCTAATTTTAGAATGTTTTCTCTGCACTGAGCTTTTCAATTTTTTAACAGGTAACCACCATCTTGTATGAATGCAGAATATTGCACTTTGCCATCTCTCATGGAGTTTCCTAAATGATATTTCTTGTTTCCCCAAAATAAATAAATTATTAACACCAGAAGCTTATCACTCACTTTTATGCCTATAAACGAAATATGCACAAAATAATAAACTGCTTTACTGTATGGCTTCAATAGTATAAATGTAAAAAAATGAGCAATTAGCAAACATTTCTGCTTACACCAACCAACACATTAAATAAGATGCACAGAACACAGGAAAAAATAATTGAGAGAACATGTTTTCTGTCCTTAGGAGAGGAAAAAAGAGGGAGTCTCTTCCATGGCTACACATTCTACACATTCTACTAAAGAGTATTATTTGTATCACTTTTCAACCTTTTGGTTTTTATCTAAAAGAAAAAAAACCTGCAAAGGAGACAGCTGGAGCTGCTAACTGAGGGCTCAAAGGCAGCATTCCCTGTTTATCTGGCAAGGCCATTGTCTCATCCTTAACCCACACACTCCATCAAACTGCAGAAATAACACACAGTTGCTAACAGCATGGAAAGAGAGGAAAACATGTCAGCTGTCTAAATGGAACATGCAGGCAGCATTCCCAAAGAGGTTTGGGAAGATCCCAGAAACTTACTGTACCATGGCTGCAAGAGAGGAAACTCCTGACTCCATCTGCTTTCACACCCTTTGGTGACACAGGGGCAGCTGCTGGGGTGAAGTGCAACTCAGATGTCACATGGTCCACATTTGTCCAGACAAGGAATAAGGCTCAGGATTATTGAGCAAAAACTGCTCCCTGTAGTACACAGAACACATTTTTTGTGAAGAGCAAAGAGCACTGCTCAGACTGAACAAGTCCTGTTCTGCTTCCTGGGATCTCTACTGAAGTTTACTCCAGATCTGTTGTTGGAGCTCATGGATCAGAGAGGTTTGAGGGCTGACACACATCCCACCACATCATTAATGGCAGATCATTATTAACAGGCAGCTTTGGAGCTGTATGGAACACAAAGCAGCTCATTCCCTGAAAGTCACCCTGTCTCAGCCCAGCTGGGACAGTTCCCCAGTGCTCTGTCCCCCTGTGCACTGTGGAGCCAAACTGGCTGTGCACCAGTGATGATCCTGTTGAGTGCCTCCTCACTCTTCTGAGGGCCTTCTCTAAAATGTGAGTAACTGTAGGAAATAGTTTTGAATTTGCACTCAGGGCTCACATTCATATTTAGCCTGTAAACCTTTGCCTGTCTCAAGATTGTTCAGCAACCTATGTCAAATTAATTTCACATTAAATTCATACTAAAGACCAAGTCCAGCTTTGCCCTCAGGAATAAAATACATCAGAAATTTAATGATCCTGTTCTGCACTTACCATTTTCCATCTTAGTTACACAGCTACTGCTTGCACTGGCCAGATATGGAACTGCATAAATAGCTACTAGGAGAACTCATGCAATAAAAGGGAATAACTCATTCAATAAAAGGGAATAACTCATCCAATAAAAAGGGAATAACTCATCCAACAAAACGTTTCAAACAGCAGAAGACCAAGAATATTCCCAGCCTAACAGGTCTAGTAACAAATGGGAACTCCTTCAGGAACAGGAAATTTATTACTGAACTAGTAAACATATTAAATTCTAGCTAGTGAATGTATAAAATACATGCCAAATGCAATAAAACAAGATTGTTAGTTGGTCTAAGCTCCCACTCTTTTATTCTAAACCATTTAGCCATTCATTCTCACACTGATCTATGTGTAAATGCATTGTCTTAGGAAGTATTAACATGGAATTTGATGCTTCACCAAACTGCAGTTTTTCCTGGACTATAAGGTCCTCACACTTGTATGTTGAAATTTACATCTGAATTAAATGATTTTATTTTTGCCTGCCAACAGGTGAAATGACTGCACTGAAATGTTAACATTTCCTACCTAATGAGTCCTTTGACAGTGCTGAGTTTATTGTGATGCTCTGTAATGCCAGGTTTTACCTCAGTGGTGCTGTTTATCTTAATGGGTTTGCTCTTCAGGGCACTACACAAACCACTTTTCCAAAACGCTCCCAGTCAGTTACTAGAAATCTTTCACTGTTACCTTGACTCCAATGCAATTTAGATGACACTCAATAACGGGGAGGTGACAACCAATTGCTGCAGTTGCGTCACGGCCATTTGGCAGCTCTTTGTACTGAGCTCCTTCCCGGGGGCCATTTGCTCCTGTCCTGGCCTCTCCCAGTGCCTTCCCTGCAGAATATCCCTCCTGTTATCCCAGAGATTGCCGGGGGCAGCAGCACTGATGTCGCTGAGCAGGAACGCATTGACTGCCCTGACATGAACATTTGAGGTCCCTGCCAGGAGTTGGTCCAGGTTTCACTTGCTTTTGCCTGTGACTTTCTCATTTGAGCATCAAGCATCCAGTCCTCAATCTACAGTTAAATTGTAGGGCTCTGGGAAAAGTGGATTGAGAAATCTTCCCCTGGAAGAATATCAAGGAATAGGAAATCCAGGGGGAAAAATTCACATTAAGCCCTTTCTTAAATGGCCTTGATCTCTAGGGAAGAAAGTGGCAGCAGGAATGGATCACAGCCTCCCTTCTCCTCCTTGAGTCATTTTTCTTGTCTCCTCTTTAGGGGCCAAAACGGTTTTGCCTCTAAATTAATAATTTTTTTTTTTAGCTAGGATTCATATATTGCCTCTTGTGACCACGGAGAAGGACCACAGAACCTGCCACATCCAAATAAAATCTACCTTTGCAGCCTCCTGTCAGTGGCAGTGCAAAGCAGCAGCAACGCCCTGGAAAAGTGAGGGTGTGTTTGACTTCCCAAGTTTACAAGGCAACTGCAAAACCCAATAATTTAACTTTCAGATCCATTTCTCAAAAGCTGAATTATCACAAGACTAAAACTAAACGAGCAGCAACTCCAGCCTGAAGGCAAGGGGCAAACACAGTCCATAAAAGAACAGAAACTGTGCAGCAGAACCTCAGAGACTCTGAGTTATCCCTTTACCTTCAGGAGCTGCTTTGTCCGAGACGTCTGAAACCAGACCAATATTGTCACCTAGTGGCTGCTAAAAACCCACAGGAGGAAAGTTCCTCCCAGTCTGTCACCCCTTCACAGCAACCTCAGTGCTGGCATGTGACAGAGGCACTTCCCAACATGCTCCAATTAGTGGCAGCTCTTGCCAGAGCCTTCCCAAGGGTTTTCTGTCATGAAGTGTCAGATGTCACAAGATGTAAATTGATTTCTATCGACAGAAACCTGAAGTTACAACACTTTTGCACACTGAGCAATACAATCTCCATTTGCTTTCCTCACTGCCATTAATCATGTTTAGACCTGCCTGGAGTTTTCTGCTGCAACATCCAAAGTCACAGCTTAATGTTTCTATTGAAACTTGACAGAGGTTTTACTTCTTCTGTTCTCCTAAAGTCAGGATGAACTTTAATGGAAATTAAAATTTAACTAACAGCTTTGGTTGTTTGGGTGGCTTCATCCTATTAAAGTGCAATAAAATAAAAAAAAATCTTGAAATTAAGTAGCTAAAACAAAATAATTAAATCAAATCGGTTTGTGGGTCTTTTTTCCTACCGTTCTTTACCTGTTCCTGAAAGATCTTTCTGAGATAGTTTCAAAAAAGAATAAAACCTTAAGAAAATCAATCCCAAAAGAAAACAAAATTAAAAACTCTGGCAATCTGTTAGCTATCCCCAGGAAAATAAGAGAAATTTAGAACTTATGATATAGTATTTTATTTTCCATCAAAATACCTTTGGTATGGTAAATAAGATAAGGAATTACTTATTACTTATGAGTGGGAAGAAGTGTCACTTCAGAAATTGAATCCAGTATTATCTGATGTAAAAGAGCAGTTTTTGAAGAACACAGCAGTAACTCCAGTGCTCAGCAGATTCACAATGTACTCCAAAACTACAGAGATTTTTTCATACCAACCTTTTGTAGACCTGAACTGCATTTGTACCTGTATTTCAAATAACTTACACTGATCAATGGGGTACAAAATTGCTCTTTATTCTTACACTAAATGTTCAGTGATTCAAAAATTATCCTGGATTTGCTGCCTATGAATTCAAAACAAAAATCCTCTTCTACACATGGAGAAGAAAAGAAAATTTAAAAAGGCGTTTACTTACCAGATTCTCTCCTTTTACATATGCAAGATCTGCTTGCTCCTTATCTGCCTGAGGATTCCAGAGGCAGCACAGCTCAGGCAGAGCTGTGGGCCGTGTTCCAAGCCAAGACATTTCACATGTCCCAGTCCTTGCTGCACCTGAGCAGTTCAAAAGACAAGAGTCAACACAAATCTCTCTGCAGGCTGAACTGAGCCCCAGCTCTTTCATTACTGCTGAAGGGGCAAAAATAGTCTTAATTTAGGCTGAAGGCTTTATTAATCCAGCACTCAACCACACACATATCCCCATTTCTTTTGAGGAGGAGAGAAATCCCAGGGAAATTCAAAGCTGAAAATCCCCAGGGCAATAAGATGCAGGAGGGTTTGGGGAGTGCTGCCAGAATGATGACAGAGTGAGTGTCAAACTCCAGGATAACAATACAATGATGTCAAAAGAGATCCACTACCTGCAGTTTTAAAAACTGACATTGGGAACTGTGAAGAGCATTGTCAAGGCTCCATATTCCTGATATGACAGGATTTCAACAACTGCCAACTGCTCAATTAGACCTTTCTGAAGAGACACCAAAAATGGCATCTTTCAGTTAACCTTTTAATAAAGATGTGATCCAACAGGCAGAACTTAAATCACACACTATTATGTTATTTGGAATAAGGTGCTTGTAGCTTGTTTTATATGCATTTCACCAGGTAACCTAAACCACAGAGAAAGTACCAGAATTCAACAGAAAGATAATTTGGGTTGGATTTTTCCAACATGTTACATCAAAACTCTCATCTATATTTGGGAAAACTAGAATGTGCACTTCAGCTGAATCTTGCTGGCTGTGTTTCAGTTCTATATTCTAGAGAGAAAAAAACTGTGGGATGTGTTCTAGATTTACTTGAGTTACAGGGCTAAAGCAACTCTCCTCAGGAAATAAGAAAGGGATGATGTGTAAGACTTCACTTGGAAAACCTCCACACAAACTCTTTAGAAATATTGGATTATTTACAAATAAAGGAAGGAAATGGGACATTCCATTTTTGAACCCCTTCAGATTCCACACAGGAGAAGCAGCAGCATAAACACTGATGATACAAAATAGGTATAAAAAGAGATAAAGTATTCACAGCCACTATTTTATCTATTTACACAATTCAGAAGGTAACAGAGATCAGTATTTTTCAAATGGATATTAATGTATATACATACATACAACTATACATATACACAGACATAAAGATATATAAATCTCACAGATACCTATATATGCAAAAAACATATCTGGATATCTGATATGACCTTACTAATACAAAGATATCCAGGCTGATACTGATGAATGCTTTACAATTTTATTTCAGTTTATTAGATCAACACTAAACCATCATTTTATTGCTTCACCACTAAGCCAAAAAGAGAAAAAACAAGATTGATCCAACAAATTAAAAAAAAACATAAAACTGATTCCTAACTTAGATCCACCAATTCTGAGAAGAAGACTTGGGCACTGTGGAAACCTTTGCCTAATTGATGGGCAGTATTTAGTTTTTAAAGGTCCAAATATATTGGAATAACTTCAACTCCCTGAG
Source organism: Neodrepanis coruscans (assembly GCA_013400695.1). Classification (NCBI taxonomy): domain Eukaryota; kingdom Metazoa; phylum Chordata; class Aves; order Passeriformes; family Philepittidae; genus Neodrepanis; species Neodrepanis coruscans. Next base: position 4,506 of record VYZS01020602.1, on the reverse strand, counting down.
CAACCTGTACTAGAGGAAAGTTACCATCAAAAACTCTGATTATTGTGACAAGTATCAGGAGACACAAGGACACTGAGAAAGCACAGCTTTGAGGATGGCTGATAAATTGACAGGTACCACACAAATCAGTCAGAAAATAAAGCAAACTGCAGGTTTCCAGGTGTTTCTTTACTGAGCCTTTAGCACTTGCAGCAATATTTCATGAACATGCAGCCACAGCCCAAGTGGTAAATCCCCAGTCCATGTGCACATTGCTGCTCTGTGGAACTCTGCTTGCCCTGGGAATTCCAGAGAGGAATTCTAAGGAGAGCACCCACTGTTACAGCTGCTGTTTCAGCCATTCCCTTTCCTCACACCCTGGAGGTGCAGCTACAACCTGCAGGGCCACAGTGACACAGACAAAGAGCTCAGGAACTGCAGAGATGCCCCAAACTGGAGGGGTGGCCTGGGAGGGTTTGCCAACCAAAACTGGCTGCAAACCAAGGTTTGCAACTCCTCAGTGTTTGAAAGGCATTGCCAGCTGTGTTTGAAGAAATGTGCTCTGCAACTGGCAGGGTTTCTGAAGGGCTGTGTCTCCTCTTACACCCTTGAGACAAAACCCAGGCAACGACTGGCTTTCATTCTCCACAGAACACAGACAAGGGAAAGGGATGGGTGACTAAGATTGATAAAAGCAGAGGAGAATTTGCATTGCATTCATCCAAAAGCTGATTAAGCTCTGTATATGAATACAGTATTTCAAGTGACAAAAAGGCCACTCTCCACAAGTGAGTCATCTGAAAGGGACTGGAAGGAGCTCATGGCCTCTGATATTCAAAACACGTCACTTGGGAAACTTCATGAATACAATTAAAGAGGTTTTGTTACTATTAGCTTGTTCTGAAGCTTGGCTGATAACAAATCCCACACCCAGGCTGGGTAAGAAACACGTCACACATGACCAAGCCATACACTTTGCCCAACAACTGAGTAATAGAAGAATTGCTGGGAATCACCAGGAAGGAGACACTTAAAAATTTTTCTCATAGCAAGGGTGGGTTCTGCAAGGAAGTGCTCACTACAAATCCTCAGCCCCCAGATGAATCTCTGATTATTTGACAGCAACCTCCTCATAACTTGAGTTTCACTGCCACTTGTGCAGGACAGTAACAGCACAAAAGGCACAAGCAAAATTTCTGCTAGAATGGGTTTAAAAGGCATATTTTTTCAAGATTCCAGGAATGTCCCAAGCGCTGTGACCACTGCAGCTTTGAGGGACAAAGGAGTGAGTGTGGAAAAGAGAACACTTAAGGCTGTCCAGGAAAAGCCCATTGCAACAATGTGAGACTTCTCAATGAATCAGGATTCTTACCATTATCTTAAAGAGCATCTCTATCCATATGCTGCTCCCTAATTCCTGCTGCCATAGAATTCAGACATGGAAAAGAGGCTGCCATGTACAGGAAGATCTGTTGATGAGTGATGGGCTTCCAAACACCATCCATTTGTTCTGGCCCTCTGCAAATGAGTTCAAAGGTCCATATCCCATCTACAGAGAGGACAAAATGTCTCTCCTGCAAACATTAAACACTCAGGTAACTTTCCTCAAAAAGGCCTTAGAACACTATCAATTTAAAAATAGAACTTTTAACATTTTAACTGGCAAACATCTGGCAAACTGCTAGACTTTAAAGGGAAAGCTCTGGACACAAATATCCTTAAAGCAGCATATCATCCATTTGGGACTGAATTATTGTTATTATTATGAAATTCTTCTGGTTAAAGCCCAGAACAATCCATTTTTGTAAAAGAACACAGCCCACCACCCTGCAGGCCACACTGCTCAGCAGAACCAAAACCCAAACCTTGCCCATGGTAAATTGAAATCTAAGACTTCAAGATAACCTCACACTGCCTGGCAGCACAAAGCCAGAGCCCACAGATACAAACACAGGGCAGTTTGTCTAAAATTATTTAATCTCCAAAAAAAATAAAATCATTATAAGATGGGAACTCAAAGAGTCACATGCAGGATTTAATGTGCACAACCAAGAATTTATGGTGGGATTCTTGGGAACTCAGTGATCCTGATGGGTCCCTTCCAACTCAGCACATTCTCTGATTCTCTGATTCTAAATATAAGGGGCTGTGTCAGGTAATGCTGAGTACGGCAATATGGGTTTATTACTTAAAACAACCAAACAAATTTGTAGTTATTTTGCATATATTATATCTATTAGAAAAAGTAAACATTTAACAATTTAACAGATAGGTCTCTTTTAAAAGAAGTCACAATATATTAGTGTTTTTGTTGTCTGAAAGAACTCAATCCTCTCCAGCTGACTCAGCTGAGATGCTTAAACATTCTGTAACCCAGATCTAACCAGAGAAAGGCTGTGCCACACAAGAAGTGTTGACATGTCCAATAACATGCCTGCATTATAAATACAAGGAGAAAATGCTGAAATTTGCTGGAAAATTTATCTTGGAACACACTATAAGCCATGTACCAACCCAGCCATAACTCAAGTCATCTTGGTTTTCATGAGCAATTATGGTGATTGTTCTATATCCCCACTGGAAGTTATTTGGAATGAATGTTGGCTACTGCAGACAATTACAGCCAGCCAGAAACTCACTGAGTCATCAAGATACCAGAATTTACTTTGCCCCCTGCCCTCTGCTCCTTCCAACTGTGCTGCAGGGACCAGATTTTAGGGCTCCTCCTCTGTTTATTGTTTCTATGGAAGGTCAGAAATTCATTTGCTTTGTAACTCCAAGTGTCCAGCAGCTGCTTTGAAATACAATCCAGTCTCAGCACCTCAATCCCATTGTGGGAATGGCAACCAAGCCTCCCCCTGTACCCAGGGCTCTGCAGCTCAGCCCCGGCAGGGGAGTTGAAATTTAACTTCCCCTGTTGAACTGAGTTCAGCCAAGTGAAAAGGAAACTGAGGACACTACAGTGGCTCTTCTACCACGTGTTGGTGCTGTTTTCTAGTTACTCCTACAGTAGGAATAATGGAAAGTCTAGCAGAGAGTGTTTGTAGCACTCTCTTCTCTCAGGAATCACTCTCAAACACAGCCAGACACAAACTGGAATTAACACAAACCCATTTTTTTTCTTGATCTTTGCATGAAACAGGTGTTAACCCCAAGTCTGGGGATGAACCAAAGAAAACCAAGTACGTCAGCATTTAATCCACTATTTTCAATTTTCACAATTTGAGAGAACTAATCAAAGATCCCTCACAGAAGCCTAATGACATAATGTGACAATTTGGGGGGTTCGTTTGTTTTATTTTAGAAGCAGTTAAAGGCTTGTGATGACAAGCAGTAACAATGACAGCTAATAGAAAAGTGTTTGCACTGATCTATAGCAAGGATAGTGGAAAACCTGATGTCTTGTTTTCTTAATGGAAATTGCACCTTTATGTTTCCTCCTAAATAATCTAAAATTCCTGAAGTGCTTTGCTCAGACTCTGAAAATACAATTAGCATGGGAGCATACACACAGTGATGTCTTATTTCCTCTTCAGCACCTTTTCTGTCCTGGCTCACCCATACCCAAGGACTCAGGGCTCTGCTCCATTAGAGTTGTAGGCTACCAGGAACAGAAAGCCTGACAGAGTCAAAGCTCTGCTCTTGCTGGGAGGTTGGCATGGATCACCAGAAACATTTATCCAGAGCTGAAAAGGAATAATCATAAAGCACCCCGAAATACCTTGATTCAGAGCAATTCAAACCGAGCTGGCCTCTGCTAAATCATGGGACAATTACTTAGGGAACAATTTATTTCTCACTCTGTCATAAAACAGTGTAATTTCACAATTTTATAACGGGAAACCATGAGGATGGGATTTAGCTGATCTTTGGTACAAAGAACAGAGTAACAAAAAGTGCTGTGTCAATGTATTCCATTAGTAACCTGACTTTTATTGGCATCTTGACTCACCACGTATCTAAAAGTACCTGTTAAAGGGCACTTTGTTTTGTAGATAACCAGGGCAGCAGTTAAAACACAAATAATTCTCCACTGCTGAGACACACTTGTCCAAATACCCAGCAGCAGTTTGTGATGCAATACACAACCACACACATCCAGGTGCAGATCCAAGGCACTGCAGGGCGTTGACAGCCCCCGATCAATCCCGCAGCAGCGCAGTGCCCTCCCAGGCTGAAAAGCGTAGCCCTGAGCCTCGGCCTGTGCCCACGGAAACAAACCACACCCAGCTCAGCCCCGAGCACGAAAAGCCACAAGGGAAGTGAGCTGCACTTCCTCCAGGGCTGCAGGGCAGCTACACTTATTGCTGCGTGTCAGCAGCTGTAAAACGCACCCAAAGAAACACACAAAGCCAGGAATGCTCGGAACAAAAGTCTGCCACTGCAGCAGGGCTTGTGCTGCCCTCTGACACGTGCAGGAAGGCAGCGCGGCCGCCTCTCCTCTGCTTTGTGTGTGTCGGCACCGGGGCGGTCCCGGCGCCTCCGGGGTGGCTGTGCCCGGAGGCGGTGCCGGTGCCGGTGCCGTGT